>RQTK01000396.1:50300-62831 GCA_003991915.1 Elysia chlorotica
CGTCAAGTGTATAACACACTACTGGAATGTCAATTGCAATAGAACTACAATGATTACGCCCAGGATATTATATCCAGTAGAAGAAATTGACATCGAACGAAATTAATATTTTCCTTTATTTGGATGACAGCCGGCGCCCATAGATGAATGGAAATAAAAGTGTGAAAAAACCTTGAAATCATAGCCATGAAACGGTCTTTCCTTTGACTACACTTTTCACTATTGAATATTTTTCTTTTGATCTTGCTATAATACTCAGTACAATCATAGAATTTACGGTGTTGGTCTTTTTATTCCCTTCCTTGGTATGTCTTTTGCCACGCCTCCATTTGTTTCTCTACCTTCTTCCCCTCTTTTCTCTCTCTTTCTCTCTCTCTTTCTCTCTCTCCTCCTCTCTCTTTGTTCTTTCTCTACCTTCATCTCTCTATCTAGCTATCTCTTTCTCTTAATGATTATCTGTCTTAATCTTTTGTTGTAATGAAGAACAACGTAGAATAGAAGACGCCTCTGTCTCTCTGTCTCTCTGTCTCTCTCTCTCTATATCTATCAAGACCGTCTCTCCTATCTCTCTCTCTCGCTCTCTCTCTCTCTCGCCTCTCTCTCTCTCTCTCTCTCGCTCTCTCTCTCTCTCTCTCTCTCTCTATCTCTCTCTCTCTCTCTCTCTCTCCAACCTTTCAAAAACAAATTAATACATATCTTCCCAACCGAAATCGCATTACTTTGTCAGACTAAAAGCTCTCACAAGGATTTTTCCACATTAATTTCATTTTCAACCCCCTTTGCTCTCAGTACTACTCTTCTGACGCTAAAAAGCGCCCCCCCCCCCCCCCAGTCCCCACCAACTCACACACTGCATTTATTACAACAATACGTCGCCAAAGGTAGCCTTGCCTTTTTAATATATCGCATTCGGTGGAGTGGAGACGGAAAACGGGAAAACGGTACTGCACGGATAAAGCGAAGTCGCGGAATCGTGGAAGACTGAATAGACCGTTTAATTCAATTATAATAATTTCATACCGCCTTTATTCTGATTGTGGGGACGCACTCTCTGTTAGGACTTATAGCTCCAGTGGGTCGGGGTTAAACGGGTCTCGGACGAACCGTCTTGTTGTTGGTCTAAGGTGAGTGGGTGAAGAGGTACAGGCAGGGGGTAGGAATTTGTTCCCCGGGTTTTCTATAATGTACCGTAGTAATTGTTTAGGTTGTTACCTCGAAACAGTACAAATCGATTATATTTCTCTTTTTTGTTGTTGTTGAACAGATGCAATGAAGGAAAAATAATTTGAAATGCTACCCGAACCTCCCAGGGTTTTATTCTTCTAAGTTTCTTCCGCCCTACTGACTTTTCTGCAGTCATTTTTTAAACTTCGTTTTGCACGTTAGTTTGAACGGTTTAAAATTTGTGTTTCGTTGGTGTTGATTTTTATTGGTTGAAACTAGGATAGCGTCGTAAGGGAAGTAGAAAAAAATGTGTGAGAGAGAGAAAATTAGTATACCTGGATAGAGATAGAGAGAGAGAGAGTGTGTGTGTGAGAGAGAGAACTTCTCAAAGAGAAGAATAAAGAAAGGTTACTGTAAAATAATTATGTGCCTTTTGTCGCCGTAGCATTATTCATTTTAAAGATTATATCTCAAAAAGTTAAACCATGCACTTTACTTATATCCCCTGTCTTTCATGGTGCATTAAAAATTCATCAACCACTTACGAAGACCCTTAAAGATCAAATGTACAGTTTGCCCCTGTTTTGTTGGAACCACAGCTAAATATGCATTTTAAAACCTTGTTTTACATGCTAGCCTCTTTATTTTCATATTGTACTTCCAATTTTAAGACAATTTTTCCTCCTTTATCATTTTAGCACTTAAAAAAAAGAAAAGATTCAGTCCCCATTTAAATTTATTAAAAATGTCGTCCTCTCCCTCTTAGCCTCTCTATTTCCCCGTTTACTTTCATCTTTCAAACAGTGTTTACCCCTAACTCCTATGGTTTTTTAAGCATATTTAGCTCTTTTTAGCTTCAATCACAAATACCTTCATTGAACTTTTTTAAAATTCGGAAAAAACAACAACAAAGAACAAGGTTCGAATTCCTTTGTTTCGAAATAATATACCTCATAACACTAAAGTTATGTCTACAATTTCGGAGTTTTTTTTCCCTCAGCCAAAATCAATGGCGTCGGCGATTTTCTGGTCAATAGTCTGTGTCAACAGAAGCGAAGAACACCGTGGCGCCACGAGTAATGAGACGCCAGAATGCGGCGATTGGGAAGGACCTGGTGTGGGAGACTGTCCAATGCGGTGGACTTGGGGGTTACCATCCAATGTAGCGGTACTGGGAGGTGTTTTTGATCGGGTTGTTGGTACTTGTTACTGGCTCCAGTCCGCTACTTCAGGCTTGATTATTGTAATACATGTACCCAGCAGTGCTTGTTGGGGTGAGTGAGTGTGTGGACTAACTAAAGAAGGGGGGGGGGAAGGTGAAGAGAGGGTGGGGGTATAGGGAAGGAGTGAGGAAGACAGAGTGAGAGAGAGGGAGGGCAAATAGATGGGGCAAAATGAGGGAGGGAGTGAGACAGAGAGAGAGTCAGAGAGATACAGAGAGAGAGAACGAAAGAGAGAGAGAGAGTGAGAGATACAGAGAGAGAGAGAGGATATTGAAACCAATCAGGCACGAAAACCACTCTCTGACTTTTTAAGAGCCATTTTGCTGCATTTATTATTAATGGGACCATTTATCATCACCACTGTGATTCCAGTAACTTGTCGTCCAGTCATATATACGAGAATACGAAATCCACCCACTGGAATAGTTGTCTCTCAATCTGTGTACATTTTCTGCGAATGTCAACAAAACTTTGTTTTAGAATATTTTATGTTCTTTTCTTTTTCGGTTATGATATTTGTTGTAGAAATTAATGAAACGAATGTCTATAGATACTGTATGATATTTATAAAATTCAAGCTGTTTTGCAAGTACATATATTTCGGAGTCTCGATAAACAAGTAGTTACTAGTTTGACTCTACACATAATTATAATGTACCATCTTCCTGTCTTGATATACAATCACCGTTTCCGTAGACAATTATTTTAGAACTGAGCGCAAATTCAAACAGATGAAACCCAGTTTATTTAATACTCTAAGAAATAAAAATGAATGTGACGGAGCCGCATGGCCCAACCAAACTTCATCCATCTGATAAAGTAATTATTGTAGATGGTCTTGATAACTTAAAAATGTCGCAAGATTGACTACCGGTAAGTCAAAAACCAACTCATTGAACCGAGGCTCGTAGCGGTGCGTCTGAAAGAGTTATAATTTTTTACTGAGTTTTTTTTTCCAGCAAGCCCTTTGATTATGATGAGAACTAGGTCAAATCAATTCTTCAGTTTATTGGTATACAAGTGCTGCTTTAAAATGATGAACCATAACTACCTAACTAATGGTACTGAAGTACACTCAAAAATCTCCTCTCTCTATCTCTCTCTCTCTTTCTCTCTCTCTCTCTCTTTCTCTCTCTCTCTCTCTTTCTCTTTCTCTTCCTTTCTCGCTTCTCTAGCCCTCTCCACCTCTCTCTCTCTCACTTTCACTCGTTCATTAATGCCTCCCTCTTTTTGTCTTATTTATAAAGCTTAATAGGAAGACTTTTCTTGTTCAAAATAATTTATGCCTCGAGTTAAGAAATGGAAATGTTGGCATTGACACTGACACACACACACACATACACACACACACACATTATTTTATCTATTTCAAACTTGACGTTGAAGCCGTTGTAGTTCAAGTACTTCCTAATTGGTTAACCTCTTCACATTTTTAAACGGACAGTAAAACCACCACATGTGAGGCATACCCTTGTCAAATGTTATGAAAGTATTGTACCTATGTGAAAAACATAAGAAATTGTAGTTATACTATAAAGGTCTACCACAAAACAAGCATAACGAACAATTAAAAACAAATTAATACAAATATTAACACATGCCTCACGAATGGATTGCAGATAGACCTAACTGCTGAATAGGACAGAATCCACTAAGCCTCTTTAGACCTTTGACTCGCACACGAAGTCACGTATTATGGTCTTGTACTATAGACTTCAAGGTAGACTGTTGTCCAACTTGGGCCACAATGTTTTGGAACGCTAAATCATGGCGAAAAGGAATTTTACCAGTGGGTTCTTGCGTAAGACCATAGGAGATCTAGAAAGGACATCAACACATCTCAATGTCTGTAGGTGTCTGTGGATATTACCGGTGGTGTCATTTGTTCCGCCTGGCCTGGCCAAGGGCATGACCCAGTGGTGGTGATGCTGATGATCTTTAAAATGATCTGGAACTGGGTCACCCAAAGATGCCCACTCGAGCGGGAATTTCCGGATCAAATGATTTTTGCGTTATTTTCCATAGTGACCCATTTTTTTAAATTTATTAACGCTTCAGCTTTTTGATAATATCAAAAACCTTTAAAATGATAAGGTAAATATTTTAAGCTAGTGTTATCATCTCAGGTACAGGTGTTCCGAGTAAGTGAGGCCCACCTTTAATAGATGGCATCAGTCTATTAGCTTCTTAAGTGTCAAATTTGACGGGCTGGATATAAACTTATCATAGGGAACAACAATTCGGTTGTTTGGCCTTTAATGTCACTTGGTATCGGTGTTACTGCTATTGATCCTAGTGGATAAGTGTAGTACCAACATATAATAATTGCATTTTGGCTAAAGTGTGCATCCAATTAAAATGGAACATAAAAAATGAAAGAAGGTACAACGCTGCTTCTCCCTCAGTGATTTTTTTCTACAAGCCATTCTGATATGTTAAAGTGTTGAAATGAAGGCTGTATGCTTATGCAAAAGAAAAAAAAGACAACAACAACCAATAACAACAACACATGAACACTACTAACTCTTAAAGAAATTTAGATGAAATTTACGGCAAAAGTTTAAACTTCAAATCTTTTTTCTTAGCCTTTCATCGGTTTTTTATAAGGAGCTTGTATGCATCGTATATATTTTATGAGTGAATCTATGTCTCGCCCTGCCCATCACAATGTACCAAAACTTCTTTTCCAACTTTTTTAGACTTGTTAAACCAAGAACAATTTTTAGTTGAAGAAACTCCACATGTCTGACCTTTTGCTAGAGCATGGTTAAAATACAATGGAAAAAAATGTCCATTTCCAAAGACATGAAGGAGGCAGGAAAATAAAGAAACTAAATCCCCATGTTTCCATCAAATGTCTAGACTGGATTGTATAATGGGGATTGTGTATGTATAAACTAAAAAAGAGAAGCATGTACGGCAAGAAATGTAGCGTAAACTGACTGTTCATTTCATGAGCGTCTGGACCAAGAGCGCAAACACGAATTGTGTTGTAAAGGCGATAGACCATTGTGTTTCTTTTTTTTTATTTGTCGCGGAAGGTACAAAACTGGACTTTTATAACTTTTTATTGCTAAGCAGCGACAATTATAGTCTTGTCAGCGCGTACTTATAATAGAGGGATTGCTTGAAAAGAAGATAAGATGACGAGAAAATCCTGAAGACGTTAACCTTGTATTTTCGATTGCTTGCAAATGACATGTAGATAGTTTGAAAAGAGGATCTTTTTTGTGTTACTAGGTTTTCGTTCTTTTCAGAGAATTCTTTATTTTGTCTTACACAATTTCTTTGAATTTTTCCCTTTTTTTCGGGGATAAGAAGTTTAAGGACATTTCTACCACCATTTTCTACTATGAAATACGCCTTTTTGGTAAAACACGGAGAAAAGACCGAAAGAAAGAGCCCACTGAGATAAATACATGTGCCTTTTCAATGTATGTTCAATAAGAAATATGTAGGGGTAATTGGGGAATTTGGAAATACAAACAGAAAAAACGGGAGAGTGCAAAGGATAATTTCAGCGATAAGTTTTGAAATAGATAAGTATATATAATTATATTCAACAAACATGACAACACACATCATAACAATCATTATTTATTTAAATGACTTAAGGACTTTTTGTATACGTTTAACACAAATATCCATTGTATGTAGCCAGCTTAAAAAAAAGCTCAATGAGTCATCCGATTTTTTTTTGCTTACAAACAGCGTACCTTTTGACCTGGTCATGTCTGTGTTTTAACAAGAAAAGTCTCCGTCCACAAAGCAAACCAGATTAGTGCAGCATGTAGGCCGAACGTAGTTGTCCAGACCGTGAAGTTTACCTGGAAAGTCATTCGGTGTAAACAACAACTAACACCAACAATGAGTTTGGTTGTGCATATTGTGGTTCGTGGCGTTTGGTGACGTAAGTCCCCAAGGTTAGGCCTATACCAAAGCAGCATTTCGTCATGTCAGTTGTGTATGTCCTATGACATTTCGAACATTCTATTTAAACTTAAGATTTAGAGTAAAAATTATCTCGAAATGAGATATTATGTTAATCAACTGAGCTGGTTCGTCCACAATATTATAGCCTATATAGTGCTGACGTTATAGATAGATAGATAGATAGATAGATAGATAGAATGATAGATAGATAGATAGATAGACAGATATATAGACAGATAAATTGGCAGATACATGTAGATAGACAGACAGACATACAGAAATAGGCACATCTTATAGACAAACTTATATACTAGTTATAGTCTAAATGAAACAAAGGACTGCCCGTACTTTTCATTCCTGATCCCACGGCCTAGATTTTGGTCATGTCCCGGTTGCAGCAGGTTGTACATGTACATCTTTGACCAGGGGGACCTGGCGCATGTTATCCAGGGACACCTCGCATGTTTGCCTCCCTGATCCCCCGGCAATGAGCGCTTGTCACGTCCAGGCAGAGCCCATTTATCAGCGGCGACGAGTCTCTCATGTTTCCTGTCGCCCTCTGTGTTTGTCACCCCCGCCCAACATCTCTCCACGCATGCGGGACTGCACCATCGCATCACTGCCAAAACGACAAGTAGAGGTTTTGCGAAATGGTACAAATGGTGAAACGAAAACGGTAGTAAAAAAGTACCTACGGATTTCAGTCATTGCTCTATTCTTGACTTACAGAGCCGCGATAGCCCCGTGGTAGAACATCGGTTTCCGACGCAAAAGGTCCGTGGTTTGAGCCCTGGCGTTTTCGCCCCAGACTGGTTTGGGTCGGTGTCAGTGTAATGTGGCCGGCTGAGGCATGAGCCATAGTCTAAGTGACTAATAGTAACTATTGTAGCCTATAATACTATACTAATTTTCATGACACTTTAATAAAATCATGTACTGTTATGCTCACTGGTAACTTTTTGTCACGGCACAACATAATTATAAAATCCAGGTACATACATTTAATTACCTCGTTGGTCCATTTTTTAGAAACTTATGAGGAGATCTCATTGCCCCATTGTACAAGTACTTGCAATGTTACGAAGAAGTTACCTTGGGACCCCAAGGCCTTTAGTATCAGACGAAACCAGGTTGGCGTGTGATTGCACTGAAAAACCCGCGCAAGGAAAACAAAACCAAAAACCCTTTCTTCCCCTTTTGCGGTATGTTTTGTCTCTCGGATTTTCTATCGTTTTGACCTTGTCGGCTACGGGTTCAGTACGGATAACTGTGACAGCCGACATCTCTGCCTAAACCTGTCTCAACTGCAGGATTACCTGGAAGCTTGTAACAGAAGTCGTTTGCTCTCCGCTCCACACCTCAACCAGGCAACGCCACTTGTATCTGTCACTGTCCCCAACGACAGTTCCTAGAATCTAGTATTGGCATGTCAGTATTGTACAGGGTTAAAGCACCACTGACATGGACTGATAAATATTATTACGCTACGCTGCATTAATTTACTCGAGAATGGCGTTAGATCTAGATCTACACAGCGTTGTATGAACATTCCTTAATCCCAGTGCAACATTCCACTTCGGTAACCCGTTGATAAGGAATCTACTAAAATAAATCTGAAATCCCATAAACAGAAGCTTGTTATGGTGTGGAATTTAGTCGTTTTCGTATGGTACTTACTCTGAACACAATAATAGACAATAATGTACCTTGACAGGAATAGAATTTGTCGGAATTCCTAGATACCCCGGTCCTAACGCTTAACTAACAGTGTTATACAACAGCAGCGGCATTACTTAAAGATAAAAACCGTTTAAACTATTTATAACGCAATGTGTCAGTAGATTCTGGACTGGTGACCACAGATTTGGGGGCCTTAATTCAAAATACCTGGGGCACTAACCAATTAGAACAGTCATCGGGGGTTTGCCCTGGGCGTTGGTGTTCACACGTTTGCCAAGCTCTATCGGGTAATGATAAGCTCATAGATGGGGACATTGTCACACCTCTAGCGGGGATTTTGGCGACTCCATGGGATTAAAGTTATGTTAAGAATGCGCCGCTGTTAAAAATTCAAGGCTTGTTTGGATGTCAACATCACGCGCGAATTTTTTGCCTACTATACTCCTCTGTTTAGAAAGAGAAAGAAATAGAGAGAGAGAGAGAGAGAGAGAGAGAGAGAGAGAGAGAGAGAGATAATGGAGAGAGAGATAGAGAGAGAGATAGAGAGAGAGAATGAGAGAGAGAGAGAGAGAGAGAGAGAGAGAGAAGAAAGAGAGAGAAAGAAACACAGAGAGAGAGAGAGAAAGAAAGAGAGAGAAAAAGAGAAACAGATAGAGAAGAGAAAGAAAGAGAAAGAGAACTCTAGTATAAAAGGGTAATGATGAATGGCACTCACGTTTCATCTTAGATGGATTGTTAAAAGGGACAGGATACATTTTCAAGTTGCTGTGTTCATTTTTTCAACATGGCCTTGGATGTATTGTAGAAAGGGACATGACAAATTTTAAAGTTGTTGTTTCTTTCTTTTTTTAACACGTTAAAACATGTTAAAGCTACTTGGTGAGTGCTTCAAGGTAAGAAAAACATGACAGTGGCATTTTGAAAAGATTTGCTAGGTTTTAAATATTTACCTGTTTCTTTATCTGTCTGTCTCTCTGTCTCTCTCTCTCTCTCTCTCTCTCTCTCTCTCTCTCGTGTTTTCAATTAAATCTTTGTCCATGAACGTGTTTCCACATCAAGTGCACCTTTATATTTTATTTATTTACTTTATTACTCTGTCGAGAGCTGTTTGTTTTCATGGGAATACCCCCACTCCCTTTTCGACTCTCTCTCTCTCTCGATCTCTCTCTCTCTTGCTCTCTCTCTCTCTCTCTCTCTCTCTCTCTGCAGAGAGTAAGAGAAAAAAATTTTAAAAATGTAAGGAAGAGAGAAAAAATAAATGAATAAAGAGAGAGATAGAGGGAGGGAAAGAAAGAAAGAAAGAGAGAGAGAGAGAGAGAGAGAGAGAGAGAGAGAGAATGAGAGAGACAGGTAATGAGTGATAAAGCGAGAGAGGGAGAAAGCGAGAGAGTGGCAGATATGCGGCTAAATTTAGAAAACAAGAGACGGAGCAAAAAACAAAACGAGTGGAGAAATGTAATGAAATTTTATGAACAGACAAAAGTTGAAGTGAAAGATGTTGAAAAAGTAAGAGAAAAAAAAAAAGATAAGAATAATTTTCCGGTAACAAAATTTTTACTTCCTTCAGTACCTGTCTAGGCGACATCTTTCAATATTTTGAATTCCACAATTTTGTTACGATTTTGGCAGCACTCAATATTAGCCATGTAAAAGATAATCACATCGATATGTCTATACATGTAATATGCACCTGAACATCTATCCGGCATCATCAAGTGCATTGCTCTTCACATATTCTCCGTTTTTAGCTTGTATTCCAATTTTCACCTGTCTCTGTCTCATCCTCGTAATCTAGCGTAGGAATCTATAGTGTTTTTACACATGTTCTTGGCATAAGACAAGACTGTGTATTATCGTTATGAACTTCATGTATTTCTCTCTTCCGAATTTTAAAATATACTATATTTCAAGTTTCTCCCTATGCCAATTTCATGCTTTTGGGTTTCATATTTAGTTTGACAAAATAAGATAATGAGCTTAACGAAAGAGAAAGTTAAATAGTTTTTATTGTCACGGTTTTAATGAAAACGAATCAAACAAGGTAAACAAAAATATATAACCGTTTACAATGTTTTAAATCGTGGAGGAAGGTGAAAGATAGACGGACTACATACAGAGAAAAACAAGAGAGAGAGAGAGAAAGAGAGAGAGAGAGAGAGAGAGAGAGAGAGAGAGAGAGAAAGAGAGAGAGAGGGATTAATCGAAAGAGAGTTTGGTGGCAGTGAAAGCGAGAGAAACAGAAAGAGATAAGCAAAATACAGAGAAAAATACAAAACGATTGAGCGCAGAAAAAGACAGAACGAGTAAACAAACGGGAAAAAAAAGGAGAAAGAAGAAGACAAGGAAGAAGAGAGAGTGGGGGTCAAACCTGGTGGTCGTTATCTCTCAAACAGGTCTCGTGGGCGCCGACGCGTTTTCCCCTGGACTGGTCGAGTCTGGTTTATCAGTCGTACGACATGTTTAGGGGTCCGCAGGCAAAGATAGAGGCACCACCGCGGGTGAACCGTTGTTTGGATTTCCGATGTTCTAAGTACTTTAGCGGGTTACTCGGTTTGTTTTGTTAGTACATTTTGTACGTCTATCTTAATGTTAAATCGTCAGGAGGTAGGTTATATTGCTGATGGGGCGCAAGACTAATGTCTGACCATTAGAGATTTTAAGGTGCCACGCAGAGACATAAAGGTGATGATTAACATTTTGAATAAAATTGTGTCTAATGACGTCATCTTAGCTATAGTGGAGGTTTTTCAACAAGCGTATTTTTATAACCACATTTCCCCTCTTCACAATAACGCTCTTCCATTTATCTTTTTCTGCAGCACTCTAAATACCCTGTCTGTCATATTTATGAGCTTTTATCGTGTCATGAGCAAAACTGATCGCTTCATTATGATAGTTTAAGCCTTTTCACCATTAGCTCTCTATTCTCTTGTTTTTCTCCATAGATTATCACCAACCTCTCTCTAAATATTTACTTTTTTTTTTTGGTGTGGCTATCCATATTTAGTTTTATTTGTACAACACACACAGACGTTATCTCCGGGGAGACAACTGTATAACATCTAAACCCATATATTTCATTTTATTAAGCTAACTGCCACTTTTATTGTGTTATTATTTCTCCAATCTTACTATCTGTCTAAGTACATCCATACATGTCTGATAATATCAGGACCGCCGGTCGCTCATTTGGTTAGCGCTCTGTCTCATGTGTGGCAATACATACATTTGTCAGATGTCAGTTCCTGAGCCCGTCTACATTATAGCCTATATAGTGCTGATGTTGGACGTTAAATCAACTCAACTGTTTGCGATTCACATACCTTTAGGTATGGGGTTTTCTGATCGCTCACCAGCTTCATTAGTCTAAGATATAAAATTTATCATTAGACACCGGTGTATGTAGATTCCCTTACATAATATATTGTTTCCATTTTCGCTTTGGGCCCCGTTATAGTAATGCATGCGACCAGCTGAGACAGGAGTCCAGGTCACCCTGCCATCTTTCGTGTGTGACATGACATAAAATAGTCAGACGTCAGTCTTGGGACCTGTCCACAATATAGTCTATATCGTGATGAAGATTGACGTTAAGCAACCAACAGTTACAGTTAGCGTTACTCTACTCAACTTCCTCCTACTCTCTCTCTCTCTCTCTCTCTCTCTCTCTCTCTCTCTCTCTCTCTCTCTCCTCTCTCTCTGTGCTTTTCTCCATGTCTCTCTCACAAGGCCTGCAAAGTCGTATTTTCTCCGTCATGAACTGTCTCAGTAGGCGGCAGTCAGATCTCTGAGCACTGATTTACACAGGCAGTTAGTCTAAATGAGACAGGGGTGGCAGGCACACTGTCGAGATTTTTATGAATGGTACCTGGATGTAAACCTAAACAAAGATAGGTGTACGGTGCCGCCAGGAAAGGTGCCCTCGGGGTTTCCTCCCCTTAATATTTACGATATTTACTACTATCAGTGTGTCATCAGCTTCGTTTGTTGCTGGAGATAGAAAATAATATAACTGTGACTGAGTATACATAAGTATAAGATTTTGGACTTGGGACTGTACATAATGTATTATTACTGATCAACGGTGCTAAGACGTGTATAATTCAAAAGAAACACATCATGACATGCACATGAACACATGCTCAAATAGTGGAGAAATAAGAAATAATTATTGTTGTTGTTGTTGTTATTTTTGTTGTCGTTGTTGTTGTTGCTGTTGTTTTTGCTTTCTTTTCTTTCTCCATTTATCAGATGCACAATAAGACATTATTTCATCGAACTTTCTCAACAACATCTTTTTTATTTTGAGGTTTTAAAAAAACAACATCGAGCGTGGAACAGCAATACGCACACGGCTCTCTAAACGTAACAGTTTCTTGTAAGGGAAATCGAGACGAGATGTTGATTTTTTTCTTCCCAAATGGACGCTATTAAGGTTTTTAAAATTCGATTCTGAAAGGGTAAAGGTTTGGCAAATGGGGGATAAAAAGTTTCTTTATAAAAATTGTGAGGGAAGTAGAGAAGATGAGGT
>RQTK01000396.1:62913-96279 GCA_003991915.1 Elysia chlorotica
GAGAGAGAGAGAGACAGACAGAGAGAGAAAGAGAGAGAGAGAGAGGGAGAGAGTGAGAGAGAGAGAGAGAGAGAGATAGAGAGTGGGACAGAACAGAGAGAGAGTGTGTGTAAAGGAGATACAGAGACCAAGAGAGAAAGAGAGAGAGAGAGACACAGAGAGAGTGAAGAGGGAGAAACAGACAGACATGTAATTTTATAGTTAAGATATGCAAACAAAAGGACAGAGAAAGATAAATAGATTATAGATAGATAGATAGATAGATAGATAGATAGATAGATAGATAGATAGATAGATAGATAGATAGATAGATAGATAGATAGATAAATAGATATATAAGTAGATACATAGAGAGAGAGAGTCAGTGAGATGGACAAGACACTAATGGACATTTTTTTACTCTCCCCCAGTGTTTTAGGACGTTGTGTTCTAGGCTGTGTCCCGTTTATATCTAATTATGCTCGTCTTTTTTCCCCTAAAGATTGAAACAAAAAAGAGAGAAGACAGAAATTTAAATCTCTCCCTGTTACAACATTTTACAGCGAGATTCAATAGTTGAGTAACGGCTGAACCTTAGTTTTTATAACTTCTTTGACATTTTGACAAAAACAAAAACAACAACAACAACAACAGCAACAACAAAAACAACAACAACAACAACAACAACAACAACAACAACAACAACAACAACAACAATTACAACAACAACTTATTTCACCTTTTTGTTTGTTAAATAATAAATCTTATGCCTTATTAAGTTCTCGAATAACAGTTGTTCTCACATTAGTTTTATTTATGACAATCCATGTAATTAACCCTCTTGTTACAATATATCTCAGGCGCTTTTTTTCTTGTTCTTTTTTATTGTAATTGAACTGTTTCAATTTTAATATTATAAACTTTTTAACAGCTGTAAAAATTCCCCATCTCAGGAGAGTGATGAGAAACGAAATGCCAACGAGAACATTGACTTCAAATGTAGATCTAGATTATTATATCAATATTAAAGGTCAGACAGCATCCCTTCCGAAAAGAATAATTTTACATATTGTTCAGACCACAAAACATACAATCTGTATAGATTACAGAATAGTAGATTTGAGTACGTGAAAATTGACTGTGGGATAGATTAAACCAGACGAACGCATACACATACACAGTCACAGAGAAATACATGATAATATATCATTGAGCGATATTGGGCGTAAGAAAGTAAGAGGGGGAAGAAAGGAGGAAAAGGAATGAGAGGGGAAAAAGTAATGTAAACAGTAAAGAAAACGAAAGAAAGATAAAGCGGGATAGAGACAGGCAGAGATACAGAGAAAAAGAATTACGGATGAAGAGAGAGAGAGAGAGAACGGGGTAGAGAGAGAGAGAGATCGAGGTAGAGAGAGAGAGAGAGAGAGAGAGAGAGAGAGAGAGAGAGAGAAAGAAAGATATAGAGAGTTAGAGATAAAGACAGAAACTAAATAATCCTTTGTCTCGCTAGCTACATCTACCACCCAGCTATCCTAAGCCCGTACGAGGTAGACCTTACAAGTCAAGTGTGAGAGGAAGGAATCACCCTGACGTGTCAGGATGTACTCAACACCTTGGGTGCCAAAGTACCGTGCCATCCTGGTTTCTGAGTACTGACCTGATAGGGGATACGCCACACTCTATGGGGAATTTCCTTTCTTAGACGAAGGAAAATAATGGGGGAAAAAGACTTAAACTTGAAACTTCTGTAAGGAAAAGTCGTGTGTGTTTGGGTGTGGTTGTGTCTTTTCATTGTTTGGGAACGTCTGTTATTAGGCCAGGAAGAAAAAAATGTTATAGCTCACATACAAATAGTTCAAGTTGAAATTTCTTTGAGGAATAGTGTTCCTTTATGGGATCGTTGTAACTTTAATCCTTTATTATAACCAGAAGGAAAAAATGGCGTATAGAGACTAAACTTGAAACTTGAAGAAAAGTCATGACGGTGTTAGATGGAGAAAACTTTTAAGAAAGATTTTGATAGTATTTATAGTAATTACATTTTCACTGTTTGTCCTTGATTTTTAAAAAAAGTTAACATAATAATGCTGTTCTTTTTGTCTTTATATTTTAAACTATAGATCGTTATCGTAATAATTTTTTATAGAACCAATGATAATTGTTCAATCTTATCTTCGTAAAGAAATATGTTTGGTATACAGAAACTATACCGTTGAATAAAGAATACACCAAGTAATGTTCTTTTGTCACACCATGATCATGAAATACTAAAAGATAGAAAACTGTAATATTCATCCATGCACTGACACCGATTTTGTCGTTTAAGAAAGTGTTTTTTTTCTCCTTTCGTGATTTACTTTTTTATGAACCACATAAAAATGGATTGTATGAAATAGTCACCATTCACTTTGTGGAGAAAAAAAGCATCTTCCATAATATCAAACATAATTCACTGTCTCTCCACTTTTTCCTGTCCTATTTTTTTCGAAACGTGACTATTTCGCCTCTAAAGGGCAAGATCTCCAACTTGTACATCTAAAAAAAAAAAAAGCCCCAGACCCATTAAGACAACACCGTGTCCTTAACAGTAACTGTTATTTCTCTGGGCAATCATACCGGTAATAAAAAAATCCCTACATCCCCGTCTCCCAGTCTTGACCTATGAAACAATGGCCTTCCATAGAACCAATGAACTTGACATTTTCGCTTTGATTGCGAGCAACAACTCTCGCTAGTGACTTTGAAGAAGAACATTAAGTCCTCTACCGCCCAAGAAGGGTACTCTTAAAAGTAGACCCTTTGCGTCTTTCAAGTCCTCGCCCGTCTTCATTATTAATTTGGATCCCCAGCTACGTGTCTATTGCATTGTTTGAGCTAGGGCTGGTTTGTTTTATTTACGGAAGAAGGACGATCTGTCTACATAGTATTGTTGAGAGCACGATTCTTGTGACCTTAGAAGGTGAAGTATCTTAGGCTTCGTGCAATGGACAGATTCACATAAGATAGTGAACAGAGAGAGAGAGAGAGAGAGAGAGAGAGAGAGAGAGAGAGAGAGAGAGAGAGAGAGAGAGATAGTTAGATAGGGAGAAATAGAGAGAGGAAGAGAGAGAGAGAGAGAGGAGAGAGAGAGAGAGAGAGAGAGAGAGAGAGAGAGAGAGAGAGAGAGAGAGAGAGAGAGAGAGAGAAAGGACTGAGAGAGAGAGAAATAGAGATTCAGAATGGGTGAGTAAAGAGATACACAGTGGAACAAATTCATGCCTAGACACACACAATTTCACAAAGCGGAAGAAAGACATAGCGAAAAGAGACAGATAGGCGAAATAAAGCTAATTGAAGTAACGCATCGGGGAGTAACTATCCCGGTAAAATTGCGAAGCGAAGACTGGACTTCCACTAACCGACCTGGTACTATGGTAGCTTCTATCATTCTATCAATGCAAGACTCTCGGTGCTCGATCGATCTCGCGAGGTCTCACGCTCCGCAACAAGTTGTATCAATTACAACATTTGATTAGCCTTGAAGGAACGAAACAAAATTAAAATAAATTGAAAGGAAAACGTGCAAGAAAACCCGGGAGCTTCAAAATTAGGGACCGTCTGCACGCAAACTTAAGCTAAACGGATGTGTTTTTTTTTTTTTTTGGACATTGACAAAATTATTGACATTGTCCTGTCTATACACGTATTTCTTTGGAAAAATTATTAAATAGTGTATCTAGTATAACGGACATTCTGGTTTAGAATTATGTTAACTTTAAAATCTCTCTCTCTCTCTCTCTCTCTCTCTCTCTCTTTCTCTCTCTCTCTCTCTCTCTCTCTCTCTCTCTCTCTCTCTCCTCTCCCTCTTTGCCTTTTCCTTTCTTTCACTTGCAATATATTCATATTATAATACTTCATTATTAACAAACATCAAGTCATCTTTCTTTCACAGCAAACGTGGCTCTACACTTTGACATGCACTCACACAAACCCAAACGCACTCCCAAACACATTTTGCGAGAACAGAAAGAGCGAACCTTAAAGCTTGACGTCTTGATAAACACACACACACATACACACACACACACACACAGACACACACCCTCACCACATGTTTTCTACGCGTCTTCATACACACACACACACACACACACACATACCCTCACACTTACATGTACTCACGCACATAATTTCATATGCCCTTCCTATCTCTCCCTATCTCTCCCTCTTTTATCCAGAATTGAAAGGAGCAACCCTCAAGCTGCTATGCTTCATCCTATGTCTCTGTACATAATAAGATTTCCTAGAGGCCACCACGCAGTCCATGTCCCCCTCCCCCAACAGCTATTATTTACATAATGTAATAGAGCTATCCGCCTCTCAAAGTCCCCTAGATTTGTCTTAATTAAAGGGACGGAGATCACATAGACGTGTTGTGGGATGTCTCTAATTTTCGGGTCGATACTGCTGCTCTCTCCTGTTCTTCCCCTAGCTTGTTCTTCATCAGTCTTTGCCCATGTGTCTTGTACATTTTTCTCTCTTGCTCTCTGACTCTCTCTCTTGATCTTTCTCTCTTGATCTATTTCTCCCTCTCTTGTTCTCTCTCTTTAACTCTCTCTCTCTCTCTCTTGCTCTCTGACTCTCTCTCTCTCTCTATTTCACTCTCTTGATCTTTTTCTTTCCCCCCCCCCTATTTCCCTCGCTTGATCTTTTTCTTTCCCTCTCTATTTCCCTCTCTTGATCTTTTTCTCTCTCTATTTTTCTCTCCCTTTCGCTCTCACTCTTGTTGTCTCTTTCTACCTCTCTCTCGTCCACTTTACATCTCTTTACCTGTATCTCGTCCACTTTCTCCTTTTTCCCCTATCCTCTTTTCTACTCTAGCTCACATTTGTTTTTGTTTTATTGTTTGTTTTTCATACAAAAAGGACTGTCTTCTCAATTTTTTTCCCCTAACCTGCATGATGAAAGCGTAAAAAAGTTTCCGGAAACGACAAGAGAGTATGGTTAAAGGAAAGAAGCAAAGTTCATTAGTGACTGTAATGAAAGCCTATGGCCAGAGAATGAGAGAGAAAGAGAGAGAGAGAGAGAGAGAGAGAGAGAGAGAGAGAGAGAGAGAGAGAGAGAGAGAGAGAGAGAGAGAGAGAGAGAGGCAGATAGATAGACATAGGTAGAGTGAAAGAGAGAGAGACAGAGAGAGAGAGAGAGAGAGAGAGAGAGAGGTGGGTTTGAACGAAACTGAGATACAATGTGTATCTTAGATGCTCCAGGTAGCCTGGGAGAAGAGGACGAGATTGGATACACAGAGATAAGATACGAAGCGCATGTAAAGGAAAAAAAAAAAGAGAGAGATAGAGAAGAAGGAGAGAGAGAGAGAGAGAGAGAGAGAGAGAGAGAGAGAGAGAGAGAGAGAGAGAGAGAGAGAGAGAGAGAGAGAGAGAGAGAGAGAGAGAGAGACAGAGACAGACAGACAGACAGACAGACAGACAGACAGAGAGACAGACAGACAAGAGACACGAGAGAGGCAGATAGAGACAGACAGACAGACAGACAGACAAACAGAAATACAAACCAATGGATAGACAAACAAATTAAAAATATCGACCGAGTTATGTCATTTAGATTTAAAATAAATAAAAAAAAAAAGAACTCGAGGACATTCACTTTTCTTCAAAATCATCCATTCTCATCACTTTCATGCCCCTATCATAACGAAGCAGGGTCACTTTCTTAGACTCCGAACACGGAAGATCTGATCCAGACATAATCAAAATATTGACTCTATAGAAACAAATGCAATCCGCTTGCATAGGATAGAGACCTTAAGCCCCTCTTACGTATCTCGGGACATGGAGTATTGTTTATAATACCGCACCTTATGCAGGTAACTGTCAACAGGGTCTATATTAACTATTGTGTAATCGACACGTTCCTTTGGTTTATCCGCAAATATTCGGACGTGATTTTTGCGTTGGTCGGGGAAAGCGAAGCTTGCTCCAATTTTAGCGTCTCCTAAGTTAGGCTACGTCGATGTCCCAGAGCGGGATATCAGGGTCTTTGCTGGTAACATTGTACATATTGACACTTACCCCGGCGAGGAGGGGAGGGTGGTGGCCTTGGGGTATAACGTCGGCTTCCGACTCAAAAGGTCCGTAGTTCGAGCCCTGGCGATTTAGCTTCCAACTAGGTTGGGTAGGTGTCAGTTTAATGTCACCGGATGAGATAGGTGTCCTGGTATCCCCGTCCGTCTCGTGTGTGGCGGCATAGAAAAATTGTCATTTGTCAGTCTTGGGGCCCGTCCACAATTTAGCCCATATAGTGCTAATGTTGGACGTTAAACCAACTCAACAACAACCACGACACTAACCTCACTGGCAAGGGAAACAAATGAGACATCCAGAGTGGGGATGGAACCAAAAACCTTTTGGTTATAAGCCGCGTGCACTACCCTTGGATGACGTTGTATCCTAGACTTGATTTTGTGAGATGTTTTCCGCTCAAATAACGCGTCTTAGAAAATGTATAAATTGCGTGCCGTTAACAACTTTGAGAAGAGCTAATGACATCAGCAATGCTGGGTGCTATTTTAGGGCGGGGATCTTAAATTTGATATCGCTGCGATCTATGTACCATTATGCAGGGGAAAGTGCCCATACATCTCCATTAACAGACGTCTTTCCTACGTCTGTTTTCAGCCTTCACTCTATAAATCTCAAAAAACCTTTGCCCACCCACTCACCCACCCATATTTTTTGTTTACTTTTCCTACCTAAGTGTATTATTTTTTTTCAATACTCGACGACGTCCAGTTTTTAATTCTGCATTGTGTGGGTGTAATAGACTTATTTTGTTGTTTTACTTTGATTGAAATATTACCCCAATACGAGCGTAGTCCCAACCCATTATTTTTATGTAGACGAGAAGAATAGCCTTTCTATTCTAGTAACTCTAGACATACGATTAACAAACAACAACAAAAAATCAAGAAAATATATCCATTTTGAAAAGTAGGATATTCGTTTGTAACCTATAGCAGAAATATAGGTAATCTGAAAACTCGGTGATGAAAAGATTGGCCTTTCCAGTATTGCGAACAGCTTTTTATCAGATTTGCCCACGCAATGTCATTGACATTCTATGTATCGAATGCACTGTATCATTCTGCCCTTCTGTCATGATGGTTTTCGCAAATTTCTGTCTCTTGACATTTGTAGGCGAAAGAGATTAAGACTGATCGGTTTATAAAAAAACAAAACAAAACAAAACAAAATTTTAGTTTAATTAAAAAGACTGGGTTAAACTGTAGTGCAAAAATGTCAGGTTGAGAAAGAATACTAGAATAAGTATATCTGTGATCATTATTAATTTTACTTTGCCCAACACAATTGACTGCTATTCACACCAACAAAAAAAATACAAAGAAAACAAAAATATTCATTCTTAGCATTGACAAAATCATTAATAACAAGTTTTTTATGTTTAAAAGAAAGCAAAAAAAAAATTTGCAGTATTTGAATTTAAACCTCTGCTCCCAACACGTTCATGAACTTTGGAAGAAAAGCCCCATTCCTGCTTTAATATTTAATTTTTCATTAATTTTCTTTCTTTTTTCCTCAGAGTGAGCTCTCCCACAGTTTGCAATCCCTGTCGGAGAAGGCAAAGAGCGGCACAGAGTTTATCCAGAGGCTGAAGAAAATGGCAGACAGCGTCAGCGTAAGTTTATATCCCTCTTAAAAATTATCCTCCTTCTCCCCCTCCTCCTGCTCCTCCTCATCATTATCAATATCATCATCATTATTACCTAATCATCATCATCATCATCATCATCATCATCATCATCATCATCATATCATCATCATCATCATCATCATTATCATATCATCATCATCCTTATCATCATCATCATCATCATCATCATCATCATCATCATCATCATCATATAATCATCATCATCATCATCATCATCATCATCATCATCATCATCATCCTCATCATCATCATCATCTCAATCATTATCTTCATCACTATCTTCATAATTTCAATCTTATACTATTGCTATCACCATCATTATGATAATTATCATCGCCCTCATCATCACCATCATTACCATAATCCTCCTCCTAGCTCCCCTTATCCTTATATTTTCTCCCCCTGCTCCTCCTCCTCCTCATCATCATCATTATTATCTTTATCATCATAATTAGCATCATCATCATCATCATCATCATTATTATCATTGTCATCATTATCATCAATATCATCATCATCATCACCATCATCACCATTACCATCTTCATTCTCCCCTTCACCCCCATCGTTATCCCCATCACCATCTTTATAATTCAATCATATACTATTGCTATTACATTGAGAAACTTAAAATAACAACGAGAACAATAGTAACAACAACAACAAAGCAACAACAAGAAACTACGTTTCCTGATTTTCATTGTATTTTACATTCCTTTTATCGAAACCATTTTTACGCACTGCCCTAAGAAACCTTAAAAGAAACGAAATAAGACGAAATACACTCAAAAAGCCATCGCAGCACTACATGTTCTAGAATTCGGTGAAAACTTGAGGTCTGTGACACCACTTTTCGATACCTTCTATCGAGTTACCCTCAAAGAAAATAGAAGACCGAATCCGAGACAGGGTTTCCAATTAATCTAAGAACGCCAGTCTTAGCTTCGTGATGGGACACCGTAAAAGAATTTCCTTTTGAAAGAGTTCACAAATAGAAAACGTGTGGGAAACCCCAATGGAAAAGAAACAACCTAGCAGTAATGTGACTTGTTTGGAAAGAACAACACAGTTAAGGCTGTATTACAAGTGACGCGTCAAATGTTTTTTGTTGTTGTTTTTTATTTCACACACAATGTAAAAAGAAAAGTTACTTGGTCTATGAATAAAGCGACGCTGGGGTCTTCCTTTCTGTCACGTGTTTTAGAGTCATCGGGTCGATCCTATACGCCGAACAAGAAACAAAAACAATGGTGTTATATTTTATGTAAAGTTGCTTCTTGGTCTCACCAAACAATCATGTTAAATTCTATGTAAAGGGGATTCTTTTTCCAACTAAGGATTTCATCGTCTAATACCATTGCTTCTTGGTCTTACTAAACAATCAAGTTATATTTAAATACGATATCGTCTAATACCGGAAAACTCAAGAAAGCGAAACTCGTGTTCCCTTTCAGTTTAACGTCTTCGAGGTCATATGTAGGTCCTATTAGCCTGATTGTTTGTCTGTCTGTCTGTCTGTCTGTCTGTCTGTCTGTCTGTCTGTCTGTCTGTCTGTCCGTCTGTCTCTCTCTGTCTCTGTCTCTCTCTGTCTCTGTCTCTCTGTTTATTTCTATCTTTCTCTGTCAATCTTTCTCCATCTCGCTCTATCTCTTTGTATCTCTGTCTCTGTCTGCCTTTTCTCTCTCTGATTCTCTCTCTCTCTCCCTCTATCTCTCTCTCTGTAACATTTTCCACCTTTCCACCGTTCTTTCCCTCCCTACTATCTCCCCCATGTAATCATGATATTAAGCTATAAGCTATATGTTACATTTAACAATGTATGTCTAATCCATTTGCTTTCTCCCCTATCTCCCTACCTCCAATCCCTTCAACCCACAGGGTAACTGTGCAGAGTTCGAGAAGACGGTAGTCTCCCAGTGCGACGCTCTCATCGAAGTCATCAAGCAGCGAAAGGCCGAGTTGTTAGAGAACGTGGCTGAAGAAAAGGACATGAAGGTTCGAACCTTGAAAGAACAAGTGTCGGACTGCACAGCACTGTTACAACGCACAACGGGTCTCTTGCAGTTCTGTATTGAGGTTTTGAAAGAGAGCGATGCTCCATCATTTCTACAGGTAAGAGAAAAAAACAGCAAGCCTTTTTTTGTTGTTTAATTTCCTGTGTTTTTTTCCAGCCAAGATTCACTTTAACACCCACACGAACCATTTGCTCTCTTTTTTTGTGCTCTCCGTTTCCCTGTCCGTCTATCTATGTATCCATCTATCAATCTGTCTGTTTGTGTGTATGTATGTTTGTATGTCTTTTTGTCTATCTATCTCCTTCTATCTGTCTGTCGATGTATCTATCTATATATCTATATATCTAGATAGATAGATAGATAGATAGATAGATAGATGATAGATAGATAGATAGAATCTATCTATCTATCTATCTATCTATCTATCTATCTATCTACCTATCCATCCACCTACATTTCTTTTCTACCTCTTAGTCCCCCCCCCCTATCCCGCCCCTTTCACCTTTGTACCTTTCAGTCTGTGCCTCCTTGACTGTTAATTGTTATAAAACAAATAAACCTTGAAAACATTAGCTTGATTAGCTGCCTCTCAAACCTTTTCACCTCCCACATCGTTGAAAATTCTTTACTGATCCGCAAATTACTTGCCGTGTTTATTTTGACACCCCCGATCTTTCAATTTCCTCAGAATAATATTGTTTTCCTCGCATTTTCGGTTGTCTGGTGTATCGCTTTCAAGTTCTTTACCTATAAAAAACATTGTTACTTCATTTCTCCTCGAAACTTATCGTCTAACGTACGTTGGTTTTTATCTTCTTGAACTCACAAAATAGTATGTGGGATAGCGTCTCGGTTTACTGTTCCCACTTTTTTTCGTTTGGGTTGTTTATTACTTTTCTATTTTTACATTTTGGTAGAAGAGGTTGTTTAGTATTGTGCGTTTTTTTCTGTCCTTGAAATAAATTCAAAATAATAAAAATATTTTTATCAGGTACGATAGCTCCTAAGTTTTTGGTGTTTTTTTTTTTTAAATTACAAATATTGTATTATTCAGTCATGTTTTTCTTTTATATGTTGTTTCGCTTGGATAAGTATTTGCACTAATATAGTAATGGGTTTAATATAGTCGAGATATGCCTTTTAAGGTTCACTTTTTCATTTTGAAATTTAGCACGAGCCATACAACTGTGTCTTACTCTTTGGTTTTTTCTCTCAGGTAAACGCTTCTATTTTCATATTTTGTTTTTCTCCTTTATCTCTCTTTATTCCCCCCCCCCCACACACACACTCTATCTATCTATCCCTGTATCTTTCCCTCTTGTTTTAAAAATATCCCCTATAATAAACAATTAGTTTCTACATTGAATTGTGTACAATTTTGTCTACAATCTTTTCGTTCTATGTCGTTGTACCCGTATCTTTGTTCTCCCTCTCTCTCTCTCTCTCTCTCTCTCTCTCTCTCTCTCTCTCTCTCTCTTACTGTCTTCCATATCTTTCTAATTTATGTCCATACATCTGATTACATGTATTCCATGTCTTCTCTTTGCCCCAATGATTATCTGCCTGGGTTTTTTTTTGTAACAGAGGCGCCTCTCTCATGCCCTCTCTTCATAAAAAAGTGTTTATGCAGCTCTGTCTTTTAACCCCCCCCCCCCTAATCTTTTCTTGGTCTACAATTCATCTTCCTTTTTATGTCCTCTTACCATCCCTTCTTCCTTTCATCCCACTCTTCATTTCTGCTTGCATTGCTTAATTTTTGCCACCCTTCCTCCCTCCTCATCCATCCAAGGCCTTTTAAAAACCCCTTGCCAGCTTCTTTGCCAATGAGAATATCCCCAGAGTACACAAAAACCGCCAACCCATATTGCCAGGGGAAGGGGGTTTTTCTTGGCGTAATCTTCCAGCCGTTATTTCATAAGCCTTCATCATCCACATGGCGAAGATTCTGCGTTATTGCAGCTTTTGTGTTCTTCGTTTTGTATTTACAAATGTTCAATATTGTTATATGATTCTTTTTTTTCCAAGTCTGTTCATCTTTGATGAAACATCATTCCCCAGGATTAACTTATTTTCTCTCATTTATTTTCTTCTAGTGTTATGCGTGAGCTCATATAAACGTCATGAAAAATTGCATTAAAAAAAGAAATGTTCAATTTGGTGCTTTCTTGACAGTAGCATTTTTGTGCTCTTTTATAGAAAAATCATTGGGTAATCACACGATATTTTTTGTTGCATTATCTATTGCATATAATTTCTATTGAATATAATTATGTGTGTATAAAGTTATGTGTATCGTAATAATGTTTTTAATCAATGATTTAAAGACTTTAAAAATTATCCGTGCGCTTTATGCCTATTATATACTTTAAAAAATGATATCGAATTATACATTTTGTAACATGTGACAGAAATAGTGAGTGCACTGGGAGAGTTTCAGACGAAAGCCAGTCTTGTTTTTTTACGGACTGGTTTAAAATTATGTTGTTTTTTTACGTAATAAACATTCAAGAAAATTCAAAGACTTTCAACACCAATAATCTTTTTATTCATTTATCACAACAGTTTAAACCCGCCCGAGCTATCAAACCGTCGAAGATAATTTTTTTTTTCAGCAAATAATATATTAATATTCTGATCGCACAAAGAAATAGACTCCATTCTTTACAATAGAACTGCACTCCACTGCACTATCCGCTATTCAAGATTCGGTATTGTACTTTTTACTTCTTTAAATCAGGTGATTCTGGTTGCTTCTTTACCGTCGTAGATTCATCTATCTTTCACTGTTATAAGAGGCTTATGAAGTATCAGGCGAGAGTGCAGAGAACGGGGTGAAAAAATAATAATAATAATAAAAAACATCCGACAACAAAACAAAACAAAAATGAAACCGGATGAAACACAATGTGATATGAAATGAAGAAGTCCCGGCTACCGGAAGAAGTGCCCCAGAAAAAAAAAGAAGTTCGACACAGGCCCATGCGTATTGATTTGGCGTAGAGATACAAAACAGTGGCCTGGTCACTCAGTCATTATTTCGATAACAATCTTGTTGCCTTAAGGCTGAGCAGTATTTCTGTTGGAAAAAATTATTAATGTTATTATAAAAAAGGACTTAGAGAATTTCTCAATATTGTTTGTTTCTTACAACCAAAGTCCTGGATCGAAAGTCATGTTCCTTCTCTTCCGTAAACACGATTTTCTTTCTCAATGTTTGGCACGCTTGTCCTGTTTAAGTTACAAGACTATTCCTGTAACTATGTCAAAACCATTCTCATTCACTGTTGATTTTTTTTAAACCCTTTTGAGTTCCGTTCTTTGTTTGTCATTGCATCAATACGTTTTTTAATTTAACAATTTTTTAATAATCAACCGACTCTTTTGGATAGATAGATAGATAGATAGATAGATAGATAGATAGATAGATAGATAGATAGATAGATAGATAGATAGATAGACAGATAGACAGACAGACAGACGGACAGAAAGATAGACAGACAGACAGACAGACAGACAGACAAACAGACGGTTTAATAATCAACCGACTCTTTTGATTCATCCGATCCGGCGTCAATATTTTTTTCTTCTTTTTCTTTTTCTTTCTTTTTTTAAGGGAAAAAAGGGGGGTGCAAATAATAAATCAGTATGCACGCAGCCAGACATAAACCTAGCATGGTTTATCAATGATTCTGGCTTAGATTGAATCTGAATTCGGTTTCCAACAAGAAACTTAAGAGGGAAAACACTTAGTGCCTGATAAGAAAGCATCTCCAAGGGAAGAGAAGACGTGAAGCATCCATAGATAAAGGCGTGCTCCATCATGCTTTTGGCCAGTATCTTTAGACTTGTATGAAGTTTTGGTGCAGTATTATGCCAAGAAGCGCAACCATCGATTGCAGGAAAGTTATTTTTCCCACAAAGCGGATATATTGTCGTTGGAAAAGGGTAATACTCATTGCATTGAGCGCAGTTATGAGGTTTCAGAATAAGCAGGAGAAGAAAGGAATCGAAGTGATAGGGAATAACAGTAAGTAAAAAGAAGACGGAAAGGAAGAATATGATGATGATGATGATGATGACGGTGATGGTGATGATGATGATGATGATGATGATGATGATGATGATGATGATGATGATGATGATGATGATGATGATGATGATGATGATGATGATGATGATGATGATGATGATGATGATGATGATGATGATGATGATGATGGTGATGATAACGATGATGAATGTAATAAAATGACTTTATCGATGATGATCATTATGATTGTGAAACATTTTACGCCTTAACAGCTTCATTATGGAGGTATTCCATTGAATATTGTATAATTATAATGTGTGTGCAATAATTCCTTAATTACAATGATCTCCTAGCGATTTGGCTGCTGATGGAGGGTGATTTCCACGAGGGCTTATCAATAATTACTGAAGTCTCATCGAATTCTTGCCGGCGAACTTTCCTGATGCTTCCTCCTCATGCAAACCAAGCATAAAGGAAATATGTAGAAATAGATGGGTAGATTGACATATAGATAGATAGATAGATAGATAGATAGATAGATAGATAGATAGATAGATAGATAGATAGATAGATAGATAGATAGATAGATAGATAGATAGATAGATAGATAGATAGATAGATAGACAGATAGATAGATAGAGACGGACGGACGGACGGACGGACGGACGGCCGAACGGGCGGACGGAGAGTCAGTCAGACAAACAGACAGATGGATTTATGGATGGATGGAAGGATGGATGGAAGGATGGATGAATGGATGGATGGATGGATAGATAGATAGTGCCTATATTCGATAAACAAAAAGTCTATATGATTTGAACCCCTATAAGACAATTTCTAATAAATTAACATGGAACGCTACATCATCTTGAGTTCGCAAAATCGCTGACTGCACATCCTTAAAAACACATGATAAACGGAGGGGGAGAAGCATTCTTAAGCATAAGGGGTATAGTTTCTTTTTTATTAGATGTATGATAAAGCATCGATAAAACATATGCTGTATTCCATGTTAAACCTTAATCATTATCTGTCTAGAAAGGTTGTTCATCTCTACGCAGGTAATCCGAGCGCAATACAAATTTATTTTCGCTCTTGTGTGCAGAAATTCTATCTGTCTCTTTTTCTGCATGTCTATCTGTATCCATTTCTATTCTGTCTGCATGTTTTTATCTCTCTTCCTTTGCCTCTATTTCTGTCTCTTCCTCCATCCTTTTTTTGTTCATCTCTCTCACGCTCTCTCTCTCTCTCTCTCTCTCTCTCTCTCTCTCTCTCTCTCTCTTTCTCTCATTCAATCAGTCAGCTATCTTTCTTTTCATTCTATATATCTCTTTTTTGCCCACTCCTCTCTCTTTCTCTGTCTCTGTTTGTGTGTGTGTGTGTCTGTCTGTCTGTCTGTCTTTCTGTCTGTCTCTCTGTCCTATACCTTTCCTTAGCTTTGATACAAACTTTCTAACAAAACAAAACAAAACACCAACATTCTTTAAATAAACCAATTCAACTGTCACTTGAAACCCACGATTCTTAGTCGGTAGGCAGCTTCGGAAAAGGAGAAAAATAGGAAAAAAAAAATTACTCCTCAAGATCTAACACCCATCACCCTTAACCTAAGTCTAAACCAACTAAAATTTATAAGCATCACCAATTTGCGCACCGAAGGCGAGCAATTTGCCCAAGGTGATGGATTTCGACAAGATTAATTGGAGCAATTAGCACGGAGTGAGACTCGAATGGAATACAGAGGTGCAGGGCGTTGGCATCCATTCCAGGGGTGATGAATTACTTTTCCAGGCAGGGTAGGCGGTTGTTTGTAAGAGGAGGGCTGAGTAGACAGAAGACAGCACAGAGAGACACAGCGTGAGTTATTCTTCTTGTGGAGAAAATTGAGATCTTGTTAGAGTAGAGAGAAAGAGAGAGAGAGAGACACAGCGTGGGTTATTCTTCGTGTTGAGAAGATTGAGATCTTGTTAGAGTTACAGAGAATGAAAGCGAGTGAGCAAAAGAACAGACTGTGAAAGCGTGAGCGTTATAAAAGCGATCTAGATCTAAGACGAGAAGAGAGAGAGAGAGAGAGAGAGAGAGAGAGAGAGAGAGCGAGAGAGAGAAAGAGAGAGAGGGTGAGAGCCCAAAGACCAAAGAAATGCTGTATGTCAATACTATTTATCTCTCTATTCATCTGTCTCTTTCTGTCTCGTTCTGTCTGCTTGTCTCTCTCGCTTTCCCCCTCGCTTTCGGTCTATGTCTCTGTCTGTCTGTCTGTCTGTCTGTCTGTTTTCTGTGTGTGTGTCTCTCTCTTTCTCTCTCTCTCTCGATCTCTCTCTCTCTCTCTCTTCACCAACCCCACAAAACCGGGAAAACCCTTCATTTTTGACGTCCCTTCGACCGATCCGGCAGTTATTACCCGTCTCTGCGGTTATGACCCGACATTTGCATAGCGCTGGCCTCTGCACGGCTTTCGGTTCCGCCATGTCGGATCGGAATCGCCTCTTGTCGCCGCTTGTCGTCTCGGCGAACCGGCCCGTTTTTATTGGAAAACCATTAGCATGGTTTATCAATGATTCTGGCTTAGATCGAATCTGAATTCGGTTCCCAACAAGAAACTTAAGAGGGAAAGTGCCTGATAAGAAAGCATCTCCACGGGAAGAGAAGACGTGAAGCATCCATAGATAAAGGCGTGCTCCATCATGCTTTTGGCCGGTATCTTTAGACTTGTATGAAGTCTTGTTGCAGTATTATGCCAAGAAGCGCAACCATCGATTGCAGGAAAGTTATTTTTCCCACAAAGCGGCTATGTTGTCGTTAGAAAAAGGGTGAGATGCATTGCACTCAGAGGAATTATGAGGTTTCAGAATAAGCAGTAGAAGAAAGGAATAGAAGGGATAGGGAATAAAAAAAAAGCAAAAGAAGACGGAGAACAAGAATATGATGATGATGATGATGATGAGAGAGAGAGAGAGAGAGACAGAGAGAGACAGAGGGTAAAATAATGATGATGAACGGGGTTTTGATGAGAGGCTGGGGAAAAGATATGGAAACATTGCTCTGCTCACAGCCTTTTATATGGGAGTAAAAAACAAAACAAAAACAACTACAAAACATTGAATAAAAATATAAATACCGGGGGATGTTGAAATGAAATTATTTATATTTTTTATTGTCAAGAATAACGGAGATATGATGATAGCGCTGTCAGATGGTAATGGATCCTGCTGGCATTGCGGTATGATGAAAATCCAATGAAAATTTATGTGAAGTTTTATTTTCTGTTTGGTTCTTAAAAACTCGGATATCTTTCTTTAAAGCTGAGCGTTTGTTTAGGTAGGAGATGCACAGGTATGATATTATAATATTATAAATGTTTACAACGAAATCCCCCTATTTGCACTGTCTGAAACCAAGGCCACATAGGGTATGATAAAGTATAAGGGAACGCTGTTGTAGTAGACAAACTCTTTTTGTGTTTCTAATTCTAGTTCTTAACTTTGCACACACAAAAAATGTTTCACTAAATCAAATGCAACAGAACCCTTTTTTCACAATGAAGCTCATGGTTTGAGGGGGGGGGGGGTTACATAAACTCAATAAAAAAACAGTAAAAAAAATAAAAACAAGAATAGGGGAAAACGTGACGTTAATAGCTATAGAGATAATTATTATAGTTAATTAAATAATCAAAACTGCACCCAGCACAAAAAATTCCATTATTTCTCATTTAGATAAATCAATAGAATACCCTTGATAATCATTTTAATGCACTCACGGGACTATTAGATGGTTTGTTAGATATTAAATCAAGTTAATACAGCTTAAGTCAATTATTTTCCTACTCAATATCTTCTTCAAACAAGAATCAAAGAGATAACTGCAATTCACCAACAAACCGCAACGAAACACTAATTAAGTAAATTAATCTATTAACTTACTCACCCCCCTCAAAATGACACCAATTATTCAAAACATACAAACCTGGCTCAAATGTTCAATACGTTGCGCAAACGGAGACATGGCCCCATCTCATCAGCTGTTTACATTTAATCAGTGAGTTGCGACGTATTTGGCCTCTTCAATGCCTGCCATACTCGCCCTGATCTGATGCGGCAACGCGCGTGCATTCCGTGAGTTCATTCAGCTGCCAGGATGGGGGTGGAGACATAGACTTTGCCAACCTTAAGCCAAAAAGCGTATTTTTGATTAATAGGGGACGTAATGTTGGTTGTTTTTATTACTTCCAACGTCAGCAAGCAGGTTATATCGTGAAGGGCTCCAAGATTAACGTCTGACAACTCAACATACTGCCTCACAAAGACAACCACGTTTACCAAAACCGACCCAACCAGGGTCCAACAAAAAATAATAATTTTTTGCACGATCTAGGGTTCGAACTGTCCCCCCCCTCCCCCCCAGGGCCACAAAATTTGCCACCTACCGTTTTCGACAGCCTCCCAAAACTTACATATCATTGAACACTTTTTTGTCTCTTTAAATGTTTACTCTGTTATTGGCTATTGGGTTGGCAGCTCTGATATATGCTTCCCTGTACCGAGCAGTGAGTGCTGAACGTGTCGGGTTGCGCTCATCCCCTGCCCATGCCCGTAGCTCAAAGAGCTGGAACCAGTCCCTGGGTGCTGATGCTGTGGAATCTGTCAGGATCCATCATGTGTGGGGCTTAATCATCCTGTATCTGAAATCGACATCCGTCTATATTATCTTTTTTTTATTCTCTTGGGATTTTTATCTTTCAATTTGAGATCTGTCTTTTCAATTTTTTTCATTTACTTTTTTATTCGGTTAATTTACTAATCGTGGTTTTGTATATTTTTTGTTGACGTTTTTTTTGATGATTCTGTGGACGTCTATTGTTGAATATTTTGCTTCTAAATTGATATTGTTTGCTAGACGTCTGCTTTTATTCTTCATGCGTTGTCGTGTGCCTCTCTCTCTATCTGTCTCTCTCTCTCTCTCTCTCTCTCTCTCTCTCTCTCTCTCTCTCTCTCTCTCTTACTTCATCTTTTTTTTACATATAGATTTCTATCTGTGTACAGACAGAAGGTAAACATTCAGAATGATGTATTGCGATATTCAGGTTTGTATTCCCCCTAGAGTATGGAGCAAACACAATACAGTGCCAGGCTTTTTACAGAACGATTACGGGCGATGGTGCATCATAACTCATTACCTGTTATGTTACGCCATTATCATGTAAAGATCGATCTACCACTGTCATTAACGTTTAAAATAACGATCTTAGTTTAGTTCAAATTAGTGATCTCATAATTTTCTCTCTCATTGAAAGATGACTACGCGCTATTTTTATATTGCATTCTCATTCATATTTACTTCGATTCTTATTCATCGAAAAGGATGATGATTATTGTTTTTATTGTAATTTGGCTCAAATTTTTGTCCATCCAAGCAACTTCTCGGTCGTGAGCGCATCTATGCTGTCCCCTATTTTGCCTCGTATTCCTTGTACCAATTTTTAGAAAAAATATTCGAATATAACTCTTTTTAAGAATATACCATCAACTTATCTCTGTGTTACGTTTCTTTGTTTCTTTCTCTTTGACACTCTCCGTAATTATTTTTTCCTGATATTGCATAACGACTCCTAAATTATTTTAATTATAAAGATAAAATGTATTGATTTCCATATGGACCTTGCGGAAAGCGCACTCACTCTTAGTCTGACCAAACACCATACAATCTGCTTAGGAAAGTCTAAGATCGTTAATTTCATTTATATCACAGTGTACAATGCACTAACCACATCTATAAACAAACTCTTGAAACTCTACCTTCCCATTCTCCGCCGATAGTTTATTGATTATGTAGGCATTACCCATCTTCGGACCTTGTCTCAGCATCATTTTCTTCTCCTATCCCACTTGACCAATACCAGACATTAAACCCCTTCCCTTAATCCTACAAATCCTTTGAAGTGGGTAACCGAGTACTACTGTAGTTCAGTATCTAGGTTAATCCCAGCACATCCATAGAGATAATGTCCAAGCCTGTCGCTAACACTGCTTAGCTGGACAAACAGAGGGGGGGGGGGGGATTTTCGCTACTCATGACGAGTGTAATATTACACGGAAAAATACCTATGCTCTCTTTATATAGTTTTTATTTTTTTAATCTCTTTATTTGTTCATCTGTGTATACATCTTAATATCTATCTAATCGAATCTTTCTGTCTATTTCACATGCATCTATCTATTATGTTTATATAGATAGCCTTATTCTCTCTATCGACATATTCATCTATATATCTATCCGTCTTTATATCTGTCAGTGTATCGATCAATGTATCCATCGATCCATGTACCTATCTATCTATCATCTATCTATTTATCTATCTATCTATCTTTTTATCTATCTACCGATCAATCTTTATCATATTAAAAATGTATCTTTTACTCTCTATTTCTAGTATAATTATTATATGAATCAATATAGGTTATTTGTCTGCACCCATCATATCTTTTCTTTTATTTACTCGCATCTTTTAATATACAATGTTCCATACAAAAAAATTCTTTAAACCTTTATAAATTATATCCGTGAATACGATGGTCTCGTTCTGTTTACCTAACCTATGAGAAAGTTAGAAGTAAACATGATACCATTCTATAAATTTGTTTGCATAGGAAAGAGAAGAAATCGCAACTGCGAGAAAAGAGACGCATTGGGAAAGGTGTTGTGTTCTTAAGGAAAAAGTACAGAATACAGAAATTCATCATCCCTCTAATGGAAATGAAAATACACTCTATTCATACACCAGACAAAATTAAAAGTTTAAAGCGATAAGAAAATAAACAAAGGTAGAATTTTGACCTAAAGATTGGTAAGGAGAGACAGGAAAATGGAGAGCGTGATAGACAGATGAATAGAAATGTGTTTTTTTTTTTAATATTATTTCTTTGCAAGTTTCAGGCTCGTGCAATTTTGTGTTTTACGTTACCCTTATAGATGCACAACACTGTGTCAAACCTAGATGAGCTCTGTTTATGACACATTAAGCTGGGCATTCAAATAGAACTCTTTTAAAATTAATTTTATCTCTTTAATTACTTATGATAAAATAGGCTAACTCTTGAAACTAAACTGGATACTTTTCACCTTTTCCTACATGTTTTATCTGTTCTTGTTAACATGTGAAACTTCATTCCAGGAGAAAGCAATGTCAACTTGAACTCTGAAACTCATATTGTAGTAATTAGTCTTAATGCATGGAAATCTGCAAAGGGCTGAAGCAAAGGATTTAATTACTTTCTCATTTTCCGTTATGTAATTATTCATTTTTTTGGTCGGCGCGTTTTATCCAGTCTATCCTTAGTTAGCCTCCTCTTCTCTCTCTCGCTATCTCTGTCTCTCTCTTTCCCTCTCTCTCTCTCTCTCTCTCTCTCTCTCTCTCTCTCTCTCTCTCTCTCTCTCTCTCTCTCTCTCTCTCAACCTGCATACCGCACTCACCATTGTCATCTTAAAATGTCATCTCAAGATTAAAAATTGAATGAATACGTTGAGTTGCGTTGGCTTAACGTTCAACATCAGCACTATTATGTGGACGAAGAAAATTGAATGAAGGTTATCCTTTAGTTAAGAATCTTGAATAGTTGAATTGATTGATTCAGGATAAAGCAAGTGTACTCTAGCTCAGGTCGCTAAGATAGTCGCCTACGTTTGTTTTTGCTATTTACGGTCGTATTTCTTGACTTTGCGAGCTTTTTTTATAAACAATCTAAATCTAAAAATAACCTAATGATGAAAAGAAGCAATGACAAAGAAACGAAACCAAAACCAATATAAAACAACATCAACGAAACAGGAAGAAAAACAATAAAATAAAGTATAAAAAAACTCCACAAAGACATGAATAAACGATCTTTTTTTTTACAATTGTTTTGACTCAATTCTTTAGTCTTGATTTTCACACCCCTCGCCTTTCATCTACAAATCTCTTTGAATGCAATATTCAAAAAAGATGATGACGACTGCTATTTATAATCCAAAGAACTTGACCTTTAATGAACATAATTATTTGGAATAAAATAACCCAACAGTTCATAGCAAATGACAATAAAACCGTTTTAAACCAAAGTATGCTTTTGGCACACTCAATGACACAAACACTGCAAAACACCTCTTAAATGCACAAATGAAAATGTCACGTCGACCTCATCAAGTCTACAAAAAAAGAAAAACAAAATCAAAATAAAAAAACAAGTGACACGTAAAGTGGTATTGGGCTCATAATGGAGAATAAAGCCATCTATTGATCATCCATCAGCAACAAGTGCAAACCAGACAAACTAAATAAACTGGCCCTTCATGCTGAGAGATGCCCTTGGGAAAAAGATTTGTGTAAATAGCCGTTCTCTCTTTCTTTCTCTCTCTCTCTCTCTCTCTCTCTCTCTCTCTCTCTCTCTCCCCACTTATCTATGCCACTCTCCCCTTTCCCTCTCTCTCTCTTTCTCTGTGTATCTATTCCCTAGATCTGTCTCTATCTCTTTCTGCCCTACTTCAACTGTATCTCTCTCATCTTTCATTTGTATATCTCTCTTCTGCATCTCTCTCTCTCTCTCTCTCTCTCTGTCTCTATCTCTCATGGATCGAACACTGGACACACAAACAGCCATTGGGCTTACCGTGGGAAGTCATAACCATATATTCTCTCTCTCAATTTCTCTTTCTATCTCTCTCCCTTTCTGTTTATGTTCGTCCATTTGTCTAACTCCCTTTCTTTTTCCGTAAATGCATCTCAGGCATTCTATATAAATATGTCCTTTTCTCAATTGTTTTATTGTGTCGCCTTCGTCCCTCTTACTTATTTTTCACCCTTATTTTCCAGTTCTTCTCCTTCATAATTTATGTACTACCAACTCATTTCCTGACATTCCCTCTAATATCATCTACCTCTTTATCTAACTATCTATATATCTACCTATCCAACAAACAATATCGACAAATCTATTATATGTCTCAATGTCTTGCTACACTTTTTCAAGAATAGAGTATGCCTTTAGAATACGATGGGTTTGTAGAGGAAAAAGCACCAGGCTTACTGATCACACGGAAATAATTCAGACGAATTAAATACATCTGTCTGTCTGTCTGTCTGTCTGTCTGTCTGTCTGTCTGTCTGTCTCTCTCTCTCTCTCTCTCTCTCTCTCTATTTATCTCTGTCACCGATTTCTTTTCTCTCTTTCTCTGTGTATCTTTTTCCTAGTTCTCTCTCTATCTCTCTGTATCCCATTTTCTCTGTATATCCCTCCTCTCTCATTTGTATATCTCTCTTCTGCATCTCTCCCCCCCCCCTCTCTCTCTTTCTCTCTCTTGGATCGAACACTGGACACACAAACAGCCATTGGGCTTACCGTGGGACAGTACAGCATTATCCACAATACCCATTCCCCCCTCCCCACCATCATTCCCAGGATCAGTAGGATTAAGCTCCCCCTATCCCCATCCCCTTGCCCATAGTCTCCCAGTATGTCCATGTCTGTTCCCCCAGCATCGAATGGATTAACCCATGCAACATGAATTACCAGGGCGCAGCATGATTTCTAGGTTTACGACCAGGTTTGGTTAACCCACCCCTGGACTGTTGCATTCTTCACTGCATGTACAAAAAATTATTCTCTGGGTTTAACGATTCCTACGTTACCTTCAGGGACCCTTTCCGACTAGATAACAAAAACAAAACGCAAACAAAAACTCAAGAGTTATTATGGATAGTTATAAACATGTCACAACGGGTTGCCAATTAAAATTGACAATGGAAAGAGTGGAATGTGGACTGCCCCTGCAATATCATGTGGTGAAGTTTAAGAATACATGCATATGGGATTATGACTGTTTCAGATTATAGCAGATCGATCATAATGCTTTGTGCGAACATGGTTTGACGAAAGATACATTTGAATGAAAGATGCTGAGGAAGTAAGGGACATTTGTGTTAGGCATTAGATATAATTTTAGAGTTAGATATGTAAATAGGTAGATAGATAGATAGATAGATAGATAGATAGATAGATAGATAGATAGATAGATAGATAGATAGATAGATAGATAGATAGATAGATAGATAGATAGATAGATAGTAGATAGATGAATGGATGGATGAATGGATGGATGGATTGATGGTTAGATAGATAGATAGATGGATATATATATATATATACAGAGAGATAAATGGATAGATAGATAACCACTTAACCTACGTATTTATCCCCATGTTTACAGTCTCCCAAGCTCTCAGGAAGTATCTAAAACGGCGTCAGTAAAGAAAAGAGTACGTCAACACCATAACACTATAAATCAATAACAGAAGCCACCTAAATGCCTGAGCGTTTCTTACTGTCGGGTAAAAAGCCCCGCGCCACCAAACTAAACGTGACTAAACGTGACTTACTGACTAACGCAACGTGTTATTGTTTACATAGACATTTCTGGGATGCTGGCCATTCTAGGTTGTCCTCGACCAGGTACGACTGTCTAGACCCAGGGGTTGTAAGTACAACGTTCTGGATAGCTTACGACTCGTCGTATGTCTTCTTATTCTTATCTATTGGGCCGAGTCTTAAGAGACAGCGATGTTGTACTTACGACACTCAGAGTTTAGACAGAAAAGGTTGTTGCTCTCCCACTTAACAATAATTCATGATCTGATAATACAATGTAACTTGGTTCTATCTAAACAGATATGAAGAGAGCAGATAGAAGATTGTTATTTTCGCGGTTTTTGTTTTTACCTACTGGTATGGCTGTTACGGGTAGTATGTACAAGTAGAAGGATGTTTAAGGCATAGAGTTCTGACGAGTAGATTTTATACTAAGATTCTATCTTCAGACCGGGATCTTAGTAAATAACACCGTTGTTTATACTATCTTAAGTGTCTAGTTTCTAGTTCTCAAGTTTTATCATAGCGAATTGGCGTAGAGGAAACTCTTTGGAATTTCATAAAAACAAAAGGAGTTCAGACTTTATGTGATCAACCACACCCCTCAAGAATAAAGCAAACTTTTTTTTAACACTGTCTCTCCCTTTTCTTTTGGTTTCCGTTTGATGAACCATTGGTTCTATAGATAGTCCCAAAACCTTGAAAGACATAATATATGTAATAAACCAATCGCGATAGACCAAATCGAAATGCCCAATCGAAAGAAGAGCTTAGATGCTATCATCTCCATATAAGGCCGTGATTTTTTTTTTGCGTGATTTCTCTCTCTCTCTCTCTCTCTCTCTCTCTCTCTCTCTCTCTCTATTTTCCTTTCTTTCTTTCTTTCTTTCTCTATTCCATCATGTGTCCCTTTATCTATTTATCTTTTTTTTTTCTCTGCGTCTGTTCATTTTTGCCTTGATTTATGTCTGAATCTCTGTCTCCTCTCTGTCGGTCGGTTTCTCTGTTTGTCAGTGTGATCCTATTTGCCCATGTCTGTGTGTATGACGACCTTCCCTACTCCTTCTTTATCTTGAAATACGATTTTTCTCCATCATCTTTTCTCTTATAACTAGCCGGATGTGAACTAGATCTATACAGCCCTAACTTGATAGCTTTTGAATTCGCCGAACTCAATTTCGGAATCTTCGCTTTCATGTCCTCGGGATCGGAAGTCAAGTCTTAAGCTATTTCTTTAAAAAAGTTGAATTTCTCTTAGTCCAAGGTCTCTTCGCAAGTTTTGTGGAGGTGGGGTTTTTGTTTTTACCGGAGTGTAATGTAGTTGACCTCGAGATAACTGACCATTTTGGTTTATATTTTAAATCTTTATTTCTTTATCAGTTTGATTTGATCAAGTCCTCATTGGATCTTTTCAGTCATCTGTAAACCTAGTTTTTCGCCATCCATCTGTATTAGGTATTGGATCATGGTTATTGAAAATGTCATCTCTTTGACATTTTGTAAATAAAAACTATTTAGGCAAAATCACCTGATCTACACGTCATATAATGGGTTAGTGATTGAAAAATGTTATCTTTTGTTAGGGAAAGCTCCCTCTCTATCTTTCTCCCCCCCTCTCTCTCTTTCTCTCTCTCTCTCTCTCTCTCTCTCTCTCCCCAAATTTAACGTACCCTGGAATATTAAGAATTCTTCCCCACAGCGAAGGGACCTTAGGGCTGGAGATCTAGGAGTTGGCCAATCACATTATACTGACACCGGACCCAAACGTTGGGGACGACAATACAAGATGTCCTGAGGTAGAATCGAACCTACAAATTTGTGTTTGAAAGCAGCGGGCTAAAATATCTTTTGTGAGATTAAGTTCTCTCTCTCTCTCTCTCTCTCTCTCTCTCTCTCTCTCTATCTATCTATCTATCTATCTATCTATCTATCTATCTATCTCTCTTTCCCGTGCACCCTGGGATCTCAAGCAATCTTCCCTACGACCTTAAGGCTGGAGACGCAAGAGTTGATTGGTCACATTATACTGACATGAATCCAACCGTTGGGGAAAATGCAAGAAGAAGTGAGCTAGAATCGAACCTACAAATTTCTGATTGAAAGCCGCGGGCTAAACTCTTGAATCACCGTGTTTTATAGCTCTTAAATACTGTATAGGAAGCGATATATCTTCCCCTTATTACCTAAATTTATCTTTTTCTTTAACTTTTTCAGACACTAGGCCAGTCTTCTTTCCAACTCCTCCCTGTCTCTCTACCCTCCCTCCAATCGAATGTCCTCGTAAGATAATTGATTTTCCTCTGTAAAAGAGATCGCCGATTGACCCGTCGTTTTGAATGATAATCTCTCGGCATTGGATGGGCGGGGGTTTCCCATCTCCTTATCTAGGTCAACACGGCTATTCAAGGTGGAGATCAATAGCTCCTCCCAAATGCTTACAATGTCCTCTTTCTGAGACTACCACCGGAAACTTTTCGACATCGCAATGACAAAGGAAAGCATCAACGTAGCACAAAGACGTTGGTCGTGCGGTCATAGTCAGTCCAATGTCTTCAGGGCTACGCGAATGATGCTAAAGTTGTCGCTAATCATACCATTACATCGTCGCGCGATCGTTGAGGCATTGAATTGAAGAATTCTTTCACAATTTTTTCTCCGTTCTTGTTGGTTTTTTTTTCTTGATTATGAAAGACGGAAGAGTATGAAAAGGTAGTAGTTCCCATCTTTGGTCGATTCCTTTTTATATCCAATGTAGGTCACTAGAAGCAATTATACTCGAGGTATTGCACGGGTTTCTTTGTGGAATCAATAATTAGGCTTCTTTTCCTCCGTTTTTATTTTCTGTAGAGTGATTATTTTGTCATTAATGGCGAATTACTGGAAGACATTTTAGTGACAAGACTTCCTCATTCGTCATATTTGATTTGAGTGTTTATAATGTTTGAGGAAAAAGAAACGGAAGAGGAAATATAGCGGAGAAAGAGAGAAAGTGAGAGCGATAGTTAAGAGAAAAGAGAGATAGAGGGGGGATGATCAATAATTGAAAAAAGAGACAGCGATAGGAGCGGAGTCTGAGAGATAGCATAAAAACAGCGACTAAGTTTGAGACAGAAAAAGAGTGAAAATGGGAGACAAAGGAAAGTAAGAAGAAGAGAGAGAGAGAGAGAGAGAGAGAGAGAGAGAGAGAGAGAGAGAGAGAGAGAGAGAGAGAGAGAGAGAGAAAGAGAGCGAGAGAGAGAGAGAGAGAGAGAGAGAGAGAGAGAGAGATAGAGAGAGACTTAGAGGAAATTATGGAATCACTTTTACAGAACATAATTAATACATTCCATTATTGGCAAAAACATCATATTAAACCACAGATAATATGTCACTTCCCTTATGCTACTATCGAAACAGCTATAAAATATTCATCATGCTATTTAATGTTGAGCGACCATATAAAAGACTGTAATAATAACACGACTACGTGGGATTAGATATAGAACCAAAAAAGGATGCGAATCTAGGAAGTAGCTCGAATCATACAAGCTCTATCATCTTTGTATCTACTTGCTTTGGCATTTAGAAAAACAATTTAGTTTTCCTGTGGCCACTCTGTGGGCTATGAAACTTTGATGATTCGCGATAAGTGGCCTCTTGTCTGAGCCAGGTTTCTGGGGAGATTCTCCTCAAAGTGGTCCTCAGGGTGTCATTTTTGTCTTAAGGGCCCACGATCGATCAATCGGGGGTTATTTTGTTATGTCATCTGTTAATTCCTTGGGACGTGGATATTATTTTTTGTTTTTTGTGTGTACTAGTTCGATTTTGCGGGCGTTGTGTGACTGTCCTTTTTTAACAACGTACGTTTAATATTGATGACATAAAGTCTAGAAATTTTTAGGATGTTCGTATTTATTTTTGTACTAGTGCTATTTTTTGCGATTGTCCTTTTTTAACTACGTGCTTGTTAGACAAAGTCTAGAAATTTCTCCCCAAAAGCCACAGATCTTATTTTTTTTTAAAAGGACGTAATATTAACAGAAATTTAGCAAAAGTATATACAGTTACTTAAAACAATTATCCTTACAGTAATAGATCTACCAACCACATGCCAAAAACATATTTGAATGTGTTTAATAACACTTTTTGGGGTAAATAAGTACCTTTTGATGGGTGGTTAAGTTGGTAGCTCTGTTTAAGAATCGCATAGTTGACATTCAACTAGCCAGTTACGCACTCTATGAGATTTAATACATGTACAGGTGACGTGATCTTTCTGTTTAAATTAGGCCTGAGTGTTTTTTTTTTTGTTTTTTTATGTTGTTCTTTTTAGCTGGCTTAACGTCTAACGTCAGCACTATATATGCAATATTGTGAACAGGACCCAAGACTGACGCCTGAGAATATTATGTGCTGCCAGTTACCAGACAGGGCGGGGAGACCTGAACACCTGTCTCAGTTGGTCACATTATACTGACACCGACCAAACCAATTATAGGGGACGAAATTGGACATATATGTTACCGACATATGGAGGATGTATGTAGGGAGGTCCTTATATTCATTTTTTGCAAAGCTTTAACAGATTTTGATAATATTGATCTACTCATGTTTGGATGATGTGAGAACAAGTGGAAAAATATTAATGCAAAACCCCAAATTGCTTCATGGTTTAAAAACCTCAGGAAAACATAAACATCCGCAACAAATATTTCATAACTATTCGGGTTTCTTCATTGCATATTCTGCAAAAATATAAAGGAATCGTTGAGCTTTATGAAGATAAAAACAACAGCAACAGCTTATTTTGGCCGTGAAGAACAATTCCAAAAACATACATGCACAGCCAAGGATCCTGTTATTACTTGCATAATGTATTATTTTATGAGGCGACTACTGTCTGGTCTGATTGAATAAGAATGTGGAAATAATTCGATAACCCCAATATGAGCCAGACTGAACACAAATCTTGCTAGTTTTTACGGGAAATATTTACATGTCTACCGGTTGGAAAGAGTAGGGAATTATTTACATGTCTACCGGTTGGAAAGAGTGCATCGGATAGCATCGATCCATTTGCTCTTCTGTTTTGATATGCGATGTTTTATTCGTATACTTATGGCTGCCGAAAACTTTTTACTTCAGACAAATTTAGACACAATAAATTAAGAATAAATTGATTTGACATGCCCCAGTTACAGTGATATTTGGTTATGACCCTTTATTCTCCACATCATATTGTTTAATATCATACCTATAAGAATAGTTTTCTAATTTTAAAAGGAGCTCAATTTTATGAAGCCATGATTGTTACCACGAATGTAATGAAAGTGCACGGTTAAAATTGCTTTATTTTAATTATTGTATATATGTTATTAAATGATTACTAATCAAATTCACTTCGAACGTTAATTTCTCTAAATGAGTTACATAATTTTGTTTGTGTCAATTTTACACTATTTTTGCTCCTTTCCAATAAAAAACAAAAGAGATACAAAGATAGAAACATTACAGTACGTCTACATTAAACTTTGTTTAGCAAAGCAAGACAGTCATTAAAATAGTTGTCCTATTTACCCACCACCTCTTTACTTCGTTTTGTATCTTATGAAACTATAGCATATATTATATTAAGTAGAGTAACAAATTTGTTGAATATTCAACATGTTTTTTTCCACAGTATTTTTTTTAAATTCTTTATAATTGTGTCTGGTAGTGCGCCCCGTCCGTCTCTCTTCTCTCTTTATTTTTCTCTTCGTCTGTCTCTCTGTCTGCCTTTTAATATGATGTTATTTTTCCACTCGATTTAAGGCAATTTTTGTTGGTTTTATGTTTGTGCTGAGGTAGCCTAAATCTCTACAAGGAAGAACCTTAGTAAGTCTTTTTAAAGCTTGAATGATTAATATCAACTGAGGCTAAATCGCCCCCACGACTCTGTTATGTGAGAGTTAAAATCTTCCCCAGCTTCTCTGATCATGCAACAGACATCTTAACTATCTCTTGTCCAGAGGGATTAGCATAGTTAAAATCAACCCGTTCACGTAACCAGATCATTATAGTGGTTCATTGATGCTACTTCCTAATGGCTCAAAACTGTCTGCGACCACCAGGCCCTACTCTCTCTCTCTCTCTCTGTCTATCTATCTATCTATCTATCTATCTATCTATCTATCTATCTATCTATCTATCTATCTATCTATCTATCTATCTATCTATCTGTTTCTCTCACTCTTTGTCTGCTCAGTCTCTTTTTCCAACCACACCTTTTTTCTATTTCTTAAAAAAAAAGAACATCCTTTATATACCCAAAATTGCCTTGATTTAAACTTAATTTAAGCTCCTCGTGCTTATTTTGAACTGATTTTCTAAATCGATTGCTTTTACACCGCCTCCCCACCCCTCCCCAGTTCTTCAACCTTACTCGGAGACGTTACATATTGTAACACCCACTGAGCGATCTAGCGCTAAAATAACAAACTGTTTGGACTCAAACTTATCTATTTTTCTTTTTACAACCCCTGTCCTTGAGTCTATTTTTGCAAATATTTCATCCTTTCGTTTTTTAAAGATGCTTTTATTTTTTTTTCCTTGCATCACATTGTTATTTCACCGATCATTATTAAAATAATACTTTTCTTCTCTTGATTATACAGAAGTCGCTTGTACTTTTAAACTGACGGTAGCACCTTTTCTTCCAGTATTGACACATTATTTTGCGTATATTCTTGATTGATGGTGTGTCATTTCTTAGCCCCTATCTCTCCTTCTAACACTCTGTCTGTCTGTCTGTCTATGTCTCTCTCTCTCTCTCTCTCTCTCTCTCTCTCTCGTTTAAACTGCCTGTAATACTTTTAGTTTGAACAAATACTCAGAATATATTCTCGATTTTTGCCGTAACAGTCATTACTCTTTCACCTCTCTGTCAGTCTGTCCCTCCCTTCCTACCCACTCTCTCTTTCTCTTTCTGTCTGTCCGTCTGTCTGTCTGTCTGTCTGTCTGTCTGTCTGTCTGTCTGTCTGTCTGTCTCTTTCTTTGTCTATATTTCCCCCCACCTCTCTGTCTGTCTGTCTCTCTGTCTCTCTGTCTCTCTCTCTGTCTCTGTCTCTCTGTCTGTCTGTCTCTCTCTCTCTATCTCTCCCTCTCTCTCTCTGTGTTTCTCTCTCTCTCTCTCTCTGTCTGCGTAAACAAAAACCTTTTCGTCGTCTAAGGACACTAAGACACCCAGTATAATTGCCAGAAAGCGCTGGAATTTTTAAAGAACCGGAGGCGTTGGAATAGACAGAAAAAGTCGCCTACGCCAACTATAGTTGGTTCTAGAGTGAATTTGGTTGGTCTGTCGAATCATCGGAAAAGAGGGAGCCCTGTCTTATATAAAAACGAGTCTAGAAAAAAATTCCTTTCTCCTTTTAATATCACTCTTGCTGACGAAAGACGTTTCGTTTTCTAGCCTTTTAAGCGTCACTTGTGTTGACGAAAAATGGGATGTTTTTCGTGTTAGACGTAATTGCTCCTTTGAGAAGACGTCGTGACTTCATTGGCTTTTCTTGGAAAACTTTTGTACGTCATTGTGTTATGTTGTAGATTTTAATTAATAGTGTTGATCTTCCCGAAAAGACACCAAGTATTTTGCTTGTCTTTCTGTCCCGTAAGTTATGGAATATAAAAACAAACTTATGTTGTTTTTTAATTCTTTTTTTTTTCTTTTCCAATCGATCACTTTTTATTTTTCCCTCTATTTTCGCTAGACCCGCACTAGTGTCTCTGTATCTGTTTCTATCGCTTCCCCTCTTTTTCTCTCTCTCTCTCTCTCTCTATTTATCTCTTACCACCTCTACCCCCCCCTCCCCATTAGTGTTTTTAATTATTTCTCCCTCCGCCCATGTAAAACTAATAATTGAAAATCATTGTCCTACACAATTGTCCCATTTCTTTCCCTAAGGTATAAACATCTAGTACAGCGTGCCTACCCACAATCGACCAGTGCTCCGAAGTTAGAACGGGAAGTCCGCGATTCGAATCTCAGCGGATAACCTTGTCAATAGAGTAATTGGTAATGTTCAGGAAGCCATGATAACTTCAAGCCACACATTTCTATTAATAACACTTAGATTTTAATACAAATCTGTGCTTCAAGCTAATCCAATATATCTTTGTTTTCTCTTCGCTGCCCAGGTTTCAGCCGGACTGGTCAGCAGAGTCGCCACAGCGGACGCAAACTTCAACAAGGAGATGGAACTGGCGCCCCGCGTGAGTCCGGAGTTCGAGCTAACCATCGACAACTCGGCGGCCATTCACGCCATTGAAAACATGAGCTTCTTCCAGATGAAAGGTGAGAGCGCTGTTAGTTAGGCCTTAGTACTGGTGACACGCGGTGGTCCTGGGGTAGAACATCGGCTTCCGAAGCTAAATGTCCGAGTTCGAGCCCTGGCGATTTCGCTCCCTTACTGGTTGGGTAATTTTTAATATGACTGGATGAGATGGTATCCCCATGGTATCTCCGCCCTGCCTCGTGTGTGTCAGCACAATATAGGCCCGTCCACAATATAGTCTATATAGTGCTGATGTTGGGTGTAAAAACCATCTCAACTAAACTCAGTATTGGGAGACATAGAGTTTTGGACTGTGAGAGCATTGGTAATACATGTACTGAGAGCCCTAGGGTCAGAGACGACATAACATAGAAAAACTTGATAATTGCAATAAGAAATTTGGCTTCATTGTCTCGCAGACAGACAAAAACAATGCATTATTTGGAAATGTATATTTCTTATTTTCTCTAGACTTCTAAATACTATTGGATGCTTCTGTTTATCATTTTTATACATAAGGGTTTTAATAAATGACACAGGGCAAAGTTTTCAATTGTAAAATAGCTAAGTAAAAATATGCTCGACTCTGATTTAAAAATGTTATTTTCTCAGCACCTATTAAGAAGAAAATGTACCATAGCATGGTTCACGATGAATGGAATCCTGGGTTTGCACTAAATGGAAAAAAATCGTTATGCTGATTGATATCTTTCTATATATTTTCTAAGTTTCACACTTATATCTTTTCTTCAAAATATGTATCTCTTTTATACATTCTGTTCTTCTTTCATACTGGCATTTGCGAATCTTTCTTGTTATAAAGTGACATCATCACCTTCATCATCATCATTATAATCATCATCATCATCATCATCATCATCATCATCATCATCATCATCATCATCATCATCATCATCATCATCATCATC
>RQTK01000396.1:101720-122844 GCA_003991915.1 Elysia chlorotica
ACTAGGTTATAAATCACGAACTTTGACTGCTCTAAATTTCAAGTTGAATGAATTAAATGTAACAATGAACCCTCCCCCAAATCCCAACGAAATAATCAAAACCCAATTGCAAATTTTTGTTTCAATGAAATTTTACAACAATGACGTTTTTACAATACACATTTCCTAGCCACAATGAATCTTCTTTTTATCGAGAACTGTTGAGTTCTCTTTTTGTTTTACATTTACTGCTTTCCCCTGTTTCTTTTTTCTCTCCCCACTCTCTATCCTCCTCTCTCTCTCTCTCTCTCTCTCTCTCTCTCTCTCTCTCTCTCTCTCTCTCTCTCTCTCTCTCTCTAAGTCTTAAAAAAATTATTCCATGCAAAAAGGAAAACACAGGGCACTAGGTTAAACCACGAACTTTGATTGGCTGTCTAAATTTCAAGTTGAATCAACTAAATGTTAAAATGAACCCTCCCCCAAATCTCAACGGAATAATCAAAACCCAATTGCAAATTTTTGTTTCAATGAAAATTTACAACAATGACGTTTTTACAATAGACAATTCCTAGGCTCAATGAATCTTCTTTTTATCGAGAAAAAAAACAACATTATTCTGTCCAGCTTGATGATTCCCATGGCCCAGTTCATTTCATTCAATTTCCTGTAACGGAGATTCATGGGATTGACATGATCCTGGTTTCCACAGTCACCTTCACCTTGGGTTCCATTGATCAGCATCTTCTATCATCTTATCCATCCTCTCACAAACACACGGGCATTTGTCCACACACTGCTATTTTATTCTTCTACTCTTGCCTTATCTTGTCCATGTAAGGCAAAAAGAAAATACATGGGAGGAAAGAAAAGTAAAGGGGGAAAATGACGCCCAGATTGATGTGGAAATTGAAGCAGCTTTCAGACATCTGGAATAGCTGCCATTCTAATTGAAAAGCCCTAAGGTGCCCGTTGGGAAGTTGGTTCGAGCAGCGTAAATTGAAACGAAATGGGCATAAGGAAAAAAACATTTTGTTGACAATTTCAGGACTAAGTGAAATGAGAAGAAAACGAGTGTCCCCTTATCTAGTTTGCAGTCATTTTGTACTCGTTCTGACAAGCGAAAAGAGATGCATTGGCAGAAATAAGGACTTTCTGAAACATATTGCGTGGCTGGATTGGTGGGGGATGGAAAGAGACACAAAGGGGGAAAAGGACATACTCTCATTATATAAACCATAAATAGCATTTACTGTTTGTATTTCCTCTCTTCCAACGTCTCATCCAAGATCCTATTTACACATTCATGTGATTCAAGAACAAGTACATCAAGTAAAAATTCCTTTGATACTTCTCCAGGCATTCATAGTTGTAGTAAATATTGGATGCTTAAGTTACATTTACTTCCGCTAGTACTCCCAAAAAAAAAACCCATATTAAATGAATAAATAACCAGTAATTGATTAAGTTACATATACTTCCTCTAGAACTCCCTCCAAAAATTCGGTATTCAAGGAATACATAACTAGTAATGAGGTAATCTGCTTAATTTAACTTCCTCCTCCTCTTGGATACCTGTTGTATTGTAAAGAACGTCAGAACGATCGAGTTAGTGAGTGGTGGAGCTGTTACAGCAGCAGTTGGCTGAAGCACAGCTTGAGATCTTTTGACACAAGAGTTACGTTTGCCTGCTCCCAGGTGAAAACAAGAGGAGACAATCCAGAACCAGCAGACCACCCTCTGTTACCACTTGCGGCTGTCGCAAAGGACAAGAGTGGGAAATAACTTCCGCCCCTTGTTATTCTAAGGGTATACAGATGACGGAATGGTGTTGCCATTATTCATGGACAGACTTCGGCTTTTGACTTTTTTCGCACGCGTTGTCTCTCTCTCTCTCTCTCTCTCTCTCTCTCTCTCTCTCTCTCTCTCTCTCTCTCTCTTTTCTTTCTCTCTCTTTTTCTCTCTCTCTCTCTCTCTCTCTCTCTCTCTCTCTCTCTCTCTCTCTCTCTCTCTCTCTCTCTCTCTCTCTCTCTCTCTCTCTCTCTCTCTCTCTCTCTCTCTCTCTCTCTCTCTCTCTCTCTCTCTCTTTCAAGCGGAGCCTGGTTAGCGCTCATGCTGTTCTATGCGCTGTTATATTGTGGATGTTTTTATGCTAACTTTCTAAGTGTTGGTGCCTTCTGTTGTTTGTCGACCGAGAAAAGGTTCGGATGACGCGCAATAGGTTAGACGTTAGATGAAATTCTATATCCTTCTTAGCATTTAGAGGTGTACGTAAGTGTTAAAACACCTTTGAAAGCTGACACTAGGCCACAACGGATGGGAAAATTAGGAATGTTTTATAACTTAAACCAATATTTATTGGTTAGTTGTAATAACAAAGTTATTGTAACAATAAATGAACAATAAATCAATAAATATGCAGGTAATAACCGTCTTTTTTGCAATTCACTGTCCTCTTCAGGGCGTTTTTAAACAGACAAATATATTCTTTTCTTAACTGTGTGTTCTAAACCTCAACTAAAACGCAATTGCTAGTCTAATTAACAATAACATTATATGAGTTCTTTAAAGAGTAAGAAATAGAACGCAGGCAGAGAATCTCTACGTGAGCAAATATCGATCGATATTATCTATCCATCCTTGACATAAAAATTGTATAAGTTTGGAAGATGATAACACCTTCGTTAAATATATTTTTTTCTATTATTGAGATAACAATGTTATGCCTGAACCTTTTTTCTCCCTTTGCCTGTTTTGTTCAAGGCGTGAAATTCAACAGAAAAACCTAATAGAATTTTGCCGAATCAAGATGTAATTTGAGAACGTTACATGAGAAATAATCATCCGATTACAATGACACCACGCTCTGAAATTTTAACGAAAGTTCTATTAGAAGCAAAAAACGACAAAAATAATATAATTATTATTAAAGAAGAATGTAAGAACAATGTAATGGCAAATCAAAGAAAACCTCAAACCAAGATGGGATTTTCTTTTCTTTTTATGTCTGAAAAAAAGTGAATTTTTTTTTGCTAGTGTAGCGCTATAGAAATATTAGACTGTCACCGATACAGGACACATTAAATGTTTGCCCTTTCAAGTTTTATCGTATGTCTATGGCCCGAAGGTTGATGAAGCTTATTTGAATATCGTCTAAAATGAAACTAATTTCTCATCTTGTCATAAAACAGAATAGAAAAATAATATAAGCGCAAAAAAGGTTTGCTTTGAAGAAAGCTTAGATGACTGTTTGGGGGTCTTCTTTTCTCTTTGTCGTTTGGTAATAACTTTTTGGGTATACTAAGTTGTACGTTTTTTATCTCTTATTACACTTTGTCCTTTGCTTTCAAGGTACCAGTAATCCCAGTTGCTTGTAGAGTTAGCTTAGATAATGTCAAGCCAAGAGATAGTATTGTTGATAGAAAAAAGCGCGTACAAGGAAGCATTGTATCATACCCAATTGTTGTGCAAACATCTGGTTAGTTTGACGTCCCCTTAATTTCCCGAAAATTTCCTATTCGGATACCGTGACACTATCTGCCATTAAAACCTCAGATCTTTTGCGAATCCATGCTGAGGGAGTCATTAGACCAAAATGAACGTCAAACTTGTTTTACGTGCGGCCAGACGACATAAGACGTGGATACCAGGATGTCTGTCTCAGACTCTTACATTATACTTACACCAACCTAACCGATAACGAACAAGGTGTTCCAATCAGGAATTGAACCAGTTATTTCTCTAATAGAAATCGCGTGCTCTACCACTGGAACCACCTCGGCATTATTCTTCCAGCATCCAGGTAGCGCAGCAGGTTGTCATCACTGCACGCGGCACCGCCATCTGCCTGGAGAGCTGGCAACAGGATCTGCTCTACGGGGCTTCTCTCTCCAGCAGGCGAGGGCGTTCTGTATATTGTTTCAAGACTTTCTGCAGATTGCGATAGGAACAGGCATGGCTAGCGATACACTCAAGCACGTCGCCGTAGTTTTTTTGTTTTGTTTTTTTGTTACCAACTAGGTCTATGTTTTTGCTATTTTTAGGAATCCAGGCCAATTTCTCTAAAAGTACTTCAAGAATATAGGACTGATGTGTGGGGTTATTCGACCAGTTTTTTGTCTTCCTTTTTAAGAAAGAAGTTAAAGGCCTCTAAAAGTCCTTTCTGAATGACTAACGTGGTTTTTGCCTCTTATGTGTGACAAAATGCAGTTTGTTCAATAAAACTATAATCCTATTTGGTATTTACCCTATGTAAGCTAAATACAAGTTCCTTGTGGTACACACGACACATCCTCTTGTGATCAAACATAATAATTATGTTATTTGTTTTGGAATATCGCAAATAGTCTTTTAATAATCTAGAACCTTATATGCATTGTTGGCAACGTGTATCAAATTAAAAATTCTTGTTGCGTCTCGCCATAGCAGCCATACTTGTTAAAAGGTGTAAACACGTTGCAGGGAACAAAACAAATATGTTTTAAGCCTGGGGAGAAACATATATTCAACCAGAAAAGAAAATGCCATGAACACACTGTGGAGAACTTCAAAGATAAACAAAACAAACTTAATGAAAATATAATGAAAATATATTTTCGGACGGGGATGTAGACTAGGCGTCTAGATCAATATTCGGGCTGCTTTGTCTGATAACATGTTCAGTTTGTCTTCATTTTCTGCTCAGCCGCCTTTCAAATCAGAGGTCTTGTGGAGATAGTCTTTGTTGTAAATATTTTGTCATCCCCTGAGGTCTTTGAAAAATCTAGGGTGGGACAAAATATGTCAAAACCCAGGGGGAACCATAATCACGCACGTCCTCTATAGCAACTCTGCTAATCTTACTCCAAAAAGGGTACAGCTTTGTACATATTTTCAATGTGCTTTTATAGCCGAAACCGTATATTTTCATGCCTCTTTAGGTTAGCAGCTGATTTGCTATAGCATGCTATTAAAAGGGTGGTTGGGTAGCGTCTAACGTGAGCACTATATAGGCTATATTGTGGACGTGCCCCAAGATAAACGTCTGAAAAGTTCACGTGCTGCAACACAGAGACAGTGCGGGGATACCATGTTTCAGCAGTCACATTAAACTGACACCGACCCAACCAAAACCAACAGGGGACGAGTCGCCAGAGCGGGGCTCGAACCACAGACCTCCTGCGTCGAAAGCTGATGTTCTACATCAGGGCTACCGCGTCCCCCACAGACCACAGGACGCCAGAACTCATGAATGTATACTAATGAGATACATAGAACCGTAATCACGTGACTAGATCAATACTCAGCAGCCGTAATCCCAAAAGACACAAAAAAATCTACACGGCACGAAATTCCTGTAGGTAAAAAAAATTCAGGATAAAAAACAGCAAAGAGCAAGAAAAAGCACGAGATTGCACGCAAATCTGCCATTGAATAGACGCGTTGGACCGAAGCGATACCGCCACCGGGGAAAAGGAGATGGGCAGAATGGATTATCGATTCCTTCGTAAATCGATTCTCCTCTCTTTCCCCTCTATATAATTATAATCGCCTAACTATGTTAGTTGAGGCCAACTCGGGTGTGGTGGTTCAGCATTCATCGATCCAGCCCCAAATCTGGTGAACTTGCCAATTACTTTTTTGTGACGTGAAATTTAAAAAAGAGGGAAAATTTTTTTGGAGTTTCTGATAGCTTTAACAATGTTATATGCCCATCATCTGGGATTTTTGTTGCAACATTTGTAGCCACGTTTTGAGCGTCAACAAGTGTGAATTCCAAGGAAAGACAGCTGAGAGTTCTCGGAGTACACCCAATTTAATTTAATTGCAGCTTAGAGCCACGAGAAATTAACACCCAATCAAACTAGGTACTAATATTACCGGGCGTTTCAGAATCGAATACATGGAACATGACTCTACTTTCATTACCTATACTAGATCATGCCAAGATTCGAACGCCGTACCTTTGAGTTCTCCTCGAAGAGCTTTACCGTCTGAGCTGGTCGATATAAAGCATATAAAGCACCGTTTTAATCTGGTTTGAAATGAGGGACTGCACCAACCACTTTTTCATTGGAACGATGATTCCTTAATGAACACGGTCCCTGGGCGATTTTTATCAAGAATGGAACCAATGTACCGTGCATAATGAAAAGTATTGTTAGCTTAGAGCGAAAGGGTAATTACAGAGTTAAAAAAAAACGTGAGTGGGTGGGAGTCGATTGATGGTACGCTCTTTCAATATTATTCAGCCCAGGTCTAGAAAAAATCGTGAGAGGCGTTCGATTAAGATAACAAATAAAATAAAATTTTTAATGATTGTACATGTAAAAGAAAAAAACAGACTAGATCTATATCTAGATTAAATTCTCCAGTGGCTTGCGATTTAAATACGAATTGATGTTGTCTTTTTACAGACTGTTCTGTGAGGTATCTCCCATGGCTCATTTATTTTAATTTTCTAGCTTTTATGGCATTCTTCATGCGAGCGCGTGTTTAAAGAAGTAACTTAAATAGAGTTTGCTGCGAGAAATTGTAAGAGTTGAATTGTAGCTTAATACATAAAATACTCTAAAAAAATTTTTTAACACACGTTATACTATTCTAAATAATGGATAGCTGTACACAAACTTTCTCTGTCTCTCTTTCTCTCTCTCTCTCTCTCTCTCTCTCTCTCTCTCTCTCTCTCTCTCTCTCTTCTCTTTGTCTCTTTGAGAGAATGATGATAAAAAGACGTGATAGCAATACGGAAGATGGGAAGAGTGGATAACAGATTTTGTAAGATTCTTTTTAAAACAGAGACAAACTCTACTTTCTTTAACAGAACACTAACTCATTATTGTACTGCACTTTTCTTTAAAAATTGCTGAACATCAATCGTAATGGTGATATTTTCCTTACTATTTACCCAATTATATTTTCCTAATAGTACCATCTGACATTTCGAACAAAGCCCATCTCAGCTCCCTCCAATAAAAATAAAAACATCATAATAGATTATCGGTCTATCTCAATAATTTGACATTCATAGAGAAGATAATAGAGGAGATTATAGTTTGGTCGATTACTTTCATGTCTCGACAGTATTTTGAATCTTACCCCCGTGTGTACAACTACAACTACGGGTACTTCAAAGAGAACAGCAACAGGTTTAATGTTTACAAAGCAGTCGTGATCTACAGAGGCTACAGCGGCCAGTCTGACCCAGACGAAAATGATAAACAGCTTCTTCTATCAGGAACAATCTTAAGCGCAGTCTGCTCTTAACTTCGGCAGTAGCTTCAAGATGTTTCACATGCCGACAAGGATAATTTACTGCCCGTAGGTAGTGGTTCTTATTCAAATGCGGCCTGTTTTAGTACATTTAGAAAAAAATGGATGTCACATACACAAAAATACACAAAAATGAACTTTTCAAAATACCTCTTCCAACACCCCAACCCCTACAAAATGGAAAAAACCCACAACATCTACAACAAGAAAGATTAAAAAATACATTTGAAACCTAGACATCATTAAAATTTATAAAACGGTACATGTACCTGAAAGAAATCATGTAAGACATTTTCGATCTATTTGTTGTTCATTTCTACCCGTCTAAGCAATTGTAAATAGCGTGATCCCCCTCAAGGGACGAAATGTAAATGCGTTTCTACTTAATATCTGTTTGAATTGTTCCCTTTTTTTTTCCTTAAAATGTCCACAAAGACTTTCTCGTGCCGAAATCTCTTAAACTCTAGCAACACTTTTGCTTGGTTTCTTGTGCTTTATTTACCTCTTTCTACATATATCTTTCAAACGTATGTTCTTCGCAAGGTTGATAAATAAAGCGTTGACTTAGATAAACCTTTGAAGCGGGTTTTTTAACGACTATCTTTTGGGGTTTTCCCCCTGCAGCATAACCAAAGTAAGGTTCACCGTCTTTGCCGAAACGGTAACGAATAGATTTCCATGTATACTTCAAAGAAGTAAAGTTGTTAAATATTTAAAAATTTTTATCTTTATCATTATCAACACTAGTATTACTAATTACCCGTTTTTCAGTCAAGGATTTGCTCATTCATCCATACAATTTATGCATCATTCGATTCTATAATTCATTCATTCACTGACCCTCCGTCTCTCTCGCTCTTTTCTCCTCACTCTGCATCCACCACTCCAGACGGTATAATTGGTGAGTTTCCTTATTTCAGCATCGATGTCTTTCGGTTTGCCCTTCATGTCGTCGTTGATTTTTCTGTTTTCCCCTCAATATTCTTTTGTTTCATTCTTCTTAAGTTTCAAAGCTTGCTGACTTGACTTGAATGTTGTGCTTATTTTCCTCATTTTGTTTAGAATTTTTTTATATTTTGAGACAGCTTGGTTTATGAAGATGAAACCGTGTTTTTGCAGCCTTCGTTTGCTTAATTTAAGAGTGAATCTATTTATTTCTTTAAACAAAATACATATATCTCCAATGTTATCCCTCAATGTTAATTTCACATGCTCTGAACGTCAGATGCAAATTTTGAAATAAAACATTAAATTATAAATCACTCATTGTTGTATTAAAAATGAAATGTGTGGACATTTTTTCCACGATAAAATAGTGTTTGAAGAGTTTTAAAAATGTGTAAGGTTAAAAAACTAGATCGTTTTCTTAAAAAAAAAAGTAAGCCAAGCCTAGATTTAAAACTGTGAAAAGCAAAATAAAATGTAATCAGCTTTCTCAGCATGATTATGTGTGGCTTTAATTAGCGACAGTTCCAATTCGTTGTGAATGCCAGCATGATGTTGCTCGAGTAAAATCCATATTTTCTAAAAGAAATGCTAAGAAACGTACAATGTGTGCGACTTCAAGATGCCTAAATTTCAGGTTCTATGTGGCTTAAATTAGCAAGAATTTCAAATCTTTGTGGATTTCAGCATGAAGTTGCGCGAGTAAAATCCATGTTTCCTCAAAAATGCTAAGAAACGTAATTTTGTGCGTCTCCAATATGCTTTTAATTTTGCATAGCTTCCTTCAGATCTATGCTGGTAGACACAAAACTCTGCAGATATTTTCAGACTTTAAAAAATGCTGTGGGTGTTAAGAAACGATAAGAATTGTGTGAGCAAGCATATGTTTTTCGTTTTGTTATTATCATATCTCCAAATAGTTGTACACGAATGGAAGATATGTTGACGGCATGTTTCCTAGCTTAGTGCATGGCCTGTGTAGGTTTTCAACGAACAGAAAGTAAAAAAACAAAAAAAGTAAATACAAACTTTTTTAAAGTCATAAATTAGAAGAAAAAGGCAGAAACTTTAACTGTAAGAGGATTTGTTCGTCTTATTCACTGATAAATGGGCAAACGTAATATTTCTCGTGTTTACAATTTTAAAGCATTTTGTTCAAAGTTTGTCAAGTAAAGATATCTTTCTAGCTTAGGGTTTTCTTCAAAGACATGTGCGATTTCCTGTTTTGTTTACATCTCATAAAAATAATGGTAATACATTTTCATGACATTAATTTGATTAAATGAGTTTGTGAATATAATTTTAACTGTACAAAAAGTCGTTGATTTTTTAAAAATCATTTTCAATCATGTCAAGCTCCTGCACATAAGGCATATAATGTAAAAAGAAGTTCATTTATGTTAAAAATAAATTTCAGACAAACCTACGATGCTGTACCAGCTCAAACAGTATAATTATTACCTCCTGATTATATTTTCAACACACTGATAGACCTCTGTGAAAAAGTTTCACGTTATACATTACACATATTACATCTCAGGGCAAAAGATTAAAGACTTAAAAATATGTCTAGTGTCAATCCTGACACAAAACAAGAGAGTGAACAAAGTTTCAATTTGTTTCTTATGATATTTTGCAATAATTAAAATGAAACCATGGCAAGACTTCGTATTTAGTGTTAAAAAACAGGCGTTAAGCTATTTGATCAGTTTATATATGAATAAGAAGTATGGTTCTTAGAAGTTGTTAGTATCATGTTTCGACTTTAGAACTATGTGGACAGGGCACATCTTTAAACTGTTAGCTGTAGTTGAACATAAGCTTTAAACCATGAAAAATATTTATCGATCAATCAAGTTATTATTAATAAATAACTGAATAACTGACACACCAATCAAGCAACCTGATAATTTATCTTTTTTAATCTACCATGCACATAAAAAGCAGTTTGTTAGTTTAAAAATATTTGATATCTAGACCACCTGTTAGAAATAAATTCATTTTGACCCTAAAAATCTCAAGCAGTTATTTTAGTAAAATAACATAAAAATCCGGCTTCTAAATGTCTTACCAGACAAGAGACACAATCTAGATTTACTAAATGTTTTTGTGTATATTCCTGCACGCTTGAGCTTAATAACCTATGTGCTTTCACGAATGTTCAATGTACGCCACCGCCTTCTACATCAACAAGACTTCAGACCAATTCGTTAGAGCCTATGTAGCTCTATTTTTTGTCATCTCTCTACTAGCCCTATAAAAGATCTATCGATGAAGGCTGAAAGTCCTTGTGGTGTAGAATGATATTGATGCTGTCAACAAATGCTCCTCTGAATGAAGAAAACTGAAATGAACATTTGTTCAATGCAATAATAAACAGTTTGACAGTAGGCCCCTAAGACGAACCTGAAGCGATCAAAGACTGCAATAACTTTTGGAATGCTACTAGTTAAATCCTTTGCAATTTCCCTTTTTACTTCATGGAGAATGGAATTTACAATTTCAAGATGGTTGAATGTCTGTGTGGAGTTTCCTGAAATTAAACAAGCTGCCAATCTTTCATAGAAATGAAATAACATCAGCTTTGACATGTCAATTTGACAAGACCTTGGGATGGCAATCTGTAATAGCATTGGCCATTATTAAAATACATCATAAATATTATCTTGCTTTAATATAAAAAAAAACTATTAATTTTGGCAATCATATTTAGACCATATTTGTGCACATTTACAGTGACGCACAGTTATGGACCATTAATCTTTCATAGTATTCGTCTTATTACTATATGACATAAATTTGATCTTTCGATCTTTCATAACGTTGACTCGACTACTTGACACAACCTTGACATCGCCTTATCTTCTACCCTTTACCAGACACCTTGCCTTGACCTTGACCTTAGAACCTGTTGTGTCTTTGTTTCGTCAAATCTGACTTAACATAGACATTGGAAACAATGTAAGCTCTCATTCTGTCATAGATGGAACATTGCAACCCAACATACTTATCCTTGACTTTGCAATCATCCAATTTTTCAAACTGGCAATCTCTCATGTTTCTGCAACACACACAAACATACATACCCCACCCCTGGCTACGAGACATACTTATCCTTGACAATGTATTAGTATTCCACTGCTTTGAACTCTTAAATTATCATTTCGCAACATCCCACATTTAAACATACACACACCTCTACTGACAACGTGACATACTTATTCTAGACTTTGCAACCATCACCCATTGCTAACAATTGGAACTCACACTCTCTCATGCTGCTCCATCCTTTCTTGAAACTTGTCCAGCCCCCGGCCAACCGGTGATCATCCCTGAAGAGTGCTCGTGTGAGGGCAACAGCGTCACCATCGCCTGGGCGCCCCAGATGGGCTGCGTGGTGGAGGCGTACACTCTAGAGCTGGACGATGGACACAACGGGGACTTTAGGGTAAGATGATTAGTACAGTTTAGTGAATGTAAGGTTAGACTATTTGCACAAGGTAATTAAGGTAAGATAGTTAGCCCAGATGGGCTGCGTGGTGGAGGCGTACACTCTAGAGCTGGACGATGGACACAACGGGGACTTTAGGGTAAGATGATTAGTACAGTTTAGTGTATTAGAAGAGTGTAAAGTTAAATTATTTGCACAGTTTAGTGCAAAGCAGTAGAATTTAAGAGAGTTGACAGACTTTAAGGTAAGATAGTTAGCCCAGATGGGCTGTGTGGTGGAGGCCTACACTCTAGAGCTGGACGTGTTCTCTATAGAGGGAGGGAGAGAATTCTCTCCCTCTCTCCGGGTTTAACGTCTCCTAGGTTCCCCTGGGGGGTCCTATACGGCGACTTTGAGCTGGACGATGGCCATAACGGAGACTTTAGGGTGTAAGACGATTAATACAGTTGAGTGTAAGGTTAGACTATCAGTACCGTTAAGTGCAAAGCAGTAGAATTTGAGACAGGGTAATTTAAGGTAAGTAGAATTTAAGAGAGTTGACAGACTTTCAGGTAAGATAGTTAGCACATATAGGCTGTGTGGTAGAGTGTTACACCCTGGAGCTGGACGATAGACATAACGGGGACTTTAGGGCTAGACGATTGGCACAGTTTAGTTTAAGATAGTAAGCAAATTGGAGTGTCAGAAAACTGACTTAACACGATTTGAATCATTCTCTTGTTGGAAAATTCACTTTAAATTCCATGCATGTCGAACAATATAAAGACAATAAACTAAATTTCTAAGTCGTATTATTTAAAATGAGCTATCTAAACTCTCCACATCTCTTTGTAAGTTGTGTCTCTGATTGTTCCGCTGTTGTTCTGTCGCCCTACTCATACTACTATGTTGTCTACCGTTTCCTTTTCAGTCTTGTAGCAGTTCTCTTTCTTTTTTTTTTCATATCACTCGCTGCCATCGATTTGTCAATGCCATTCCTTCTCAGAAAATGACGAACAGATGTGGCGTTTCCCTTTTCTCACTATTGTTAATATCGTCTTTCCGACGCTTGCCTGCTTCAGGACAGTGTTCTATAGTTGATAGATTGTCTTTCCTTTCATTATTATCCTCATCCTTCTTAAAACCACAGCCATCTTGGTTGCTTCCAATGTTCTTTTTGTTTGGTGGAGCTTGTTCTATGATAAAATATCTCAATGAAGACTTTTAAGGCAAAAGATAGTAAATCCGGCATACATACTTGAACACGACGAAAATAGTTTCATTTTTTGTTCTCAGTGGCGTGAGTACAATGTAGTATTCTTTTTTTTTTTTTGAAGACAATGCCAATAATACCAAAAGTACTTTCAATTAATAGCAAAAGTAAATTTTAAACAATACAAACACACGCAGAGACACATCCCACTCAAACACACGCATAAATATTTTCTGCACAACATAGTAACCTGTTACTTTATCCACGATTTGAAAGATCCAGACTTTTATGTCGCTGTGACAACAAGAGCAAAACGAACAACACACTCATAACATTTCCCGCGCATGCGTCAAAAATAATGCATCAACAGGAAACGGAAGTAACAGTCGGATCCATCGGAAATCACCATTGTCTGCAGACAGAGACAAATCCTTAGACATTAGACTTCCTTGGGCGCTCTTTTTCTTTATTTGCTCTATTATGTTCTCTGTCTTAGATGCGACCGTTCTCCTCTTTGATCTGGCAAAGCTTTCATTTATAATTTCTTTTTAAAAAGGCATGGTTTTATTTTCATATTAAACTTCTTCATATCTCCTTTTTCTATTCTCAAGCTCCATCGGACACCTGCTTTTCTGCTGTTCTGTTTGCTTGTCTATTTTTTCCTTTATGTTTGATTCTGTAATTTTTTCAATCGATATTTAAACATTAAGAAATTATTGTTTGATGTGTCAATAGTGTCCACTCTTTTTTTATTATTATTATCCAACAGTTTTCCACAATGCAGGGCCGATTATATCTGTCTCAAATGATGTAGAATTATTTAAAGGGATCTAGCCTTTGCCTCCAAACTTCAAGGTTTCTATCTTACCATCGTTTTTTTTTTTTGTCGTTTTTTTATCTCACCTTTTTATTCTCACTCTTTCATTGTATCTCTATTTTTCTCTCTCTATCTTCTATATATTTCCCTTTCTTTCTTCTGCAACACATTATTTTCCGATCTCTAATATCACCCATTCCAGTACTCCCCACCCATTTCCTCTTCTTTAATACCCTGTGAGTATCTCTTCTAACCTCTCTGAGCTCAATTCATGTCTTTATCGCCTTTCCCTGTCGGCCCGTGGGATCTTTACACAAAACAAGAAGAGAGGGAGGATGCGTCCATGAATTCGTTTTTCATTCCATGTAATCAGACTTCGATCTCTGTAAGAGGCTGGTATTTCTGTTCTGCCTTAGGCCAAAGATTTTTTTTTTGCCTCTTGTGAAATCATTTCTTCTTGATTTTTCAGTATTCAGTCGTGTTCTTTTTAATGTCTCACACCAGAGCTCACTCCGCCCTATCTTTACAATACTGAGAACAGTCGTTTGTAAGAAAAAATGCCTGTGGGTGAAAAATGTTTGGCACCATCGACTCTATGAACGATTGGCAAAGAAATAAAACGAAAAGCTAATATGCGTGTTTGTTTCGGCTCAAGTACTTTTTACGGTTTATAAAACACTGAACACTACTGAAGTTTATTTTTTAAATGATTATTTTTACTTTCTCGTCTTTAAAGATTTATATATTATTGTTACCCTCTCGTTATTTGGTTTCCTTTTGTTTTTGCTGTTTCGTATGTTTTTTTGCTTATTTTTTTAGGGGCGAGAGATAATATCGAACGTTTTGTTTAAAAGCATCTGCAGTTTATAGGCGTATTTTCACTGCCTGTCTTCGCTCAACTAAACGGCAGTATTGTTGTCTCGAAACTGTCTGTTCCAGCACTAATCGGTTTCGAATTGGTGCAACCTTTTAGTCTAAGTCTTGTGCTTTTCAGCCTTAATCGCGCTATGGCCTTTTAAACCCCTCCTTTGATATGCAAAGAACTTAAGCCGCATGAGTTAAAGAGGAGGTAGAAGAAATATTTGTGGAAAGACATCTTTATATCGGAGACAACTACCCGAGCTTGTCGATTTTTTGCTTGCGCAACAAAATATTTTTTTTGGCTATTTAAAGTACTAGATGAACAGTTTATTTTGTTTTTTGTAAAACATTTAAATTACTGGAAACGTTTTTTTAGAACAAAAAATCTTGAAATTCGTGGTTTGAACAATCGTTTGCAGAAATGCACAAAAAATAGTGACATAAACTTTTTTATGATGAAGAAAAAGTCATGTACAGCAATTACACAGCTTAACACTCACCAAAAACTTTAATTCCTTGTCGATCGAAAACTTATAGATCTGTTCACTTTCAACGTCATTGGTTTACAAATTTCCTTCTATCATAAACCCTGATATCATCTTTTATGATGGATTGGGAGAATATACATACGTATTTAACTATTTCTGTGATTTCCCCATTGCCCCCCTCACCAAACTCCAGGTCGTGTACGTGGGACGAGAGATGATCTGCACGGTGGACGGGCTCCACTTTAACAAGATCTACAACGCCCGGGTGAAGGCTCACAACCACTCTGGGGAGAGCGACTACAGTGAGATCATCTCCCTGCAGACAGCCGAGGGCCGAGACGTGAGGGACCTCTCCAGCTTTGACTGGTACGAGGGACTCTTCAAGGGCCTCTCCAAGGTTTAGCCGGTACAACAACATCACAGAACAAGCTTGAGGCTGTGTGTTGCGAAGTGGAGAGACTTTAACGATCCAACGGGGTAGAAAGACTCCAACCATCCTGCGGTGTAGAGCGACTTTAACCATCTTGCGGAGTAGAAAGACTTGAACTATATGGAGTAGAAAGACTTTAACTATTTGGAATAAAAAGACTTAACTATAAGGAGTAGAACGACATTAACCATCTAGTATCCGACGTCTGTGGCAAAAATAACAACTTTGTTTACCAGTAGAAGCCGTACCACATCTCTCGACCATCTTGAGTCTGTGACTTGTCAACGTAGAAAACGTTAACCACACTTCGGAGTAGAAAGACCATATCGCGCCCAACAATTGTGGGAGAAATACTGACTTTGTCTATCAGTTGGAGCCGCTGCAAGGGTTGACCATGTCACCAAACTATCTTGATTTCGCTTCTCTATCCTGCCCGGAGTTAAAAGCCTTCAACCATTCTATGGTGTATAGAGATTTTCACCATCTCCAATTCAAATTCTGCGAGAGAAATGCCAACTTAAATTATTTATTACAATATCTTTAAGGGTTTACTAAATCAATAACATTGTTGGAGATATGTCTTGGAGAAAGACTTTAGCCATCTTGAATTCGAAACTCGTCGAGAAAAGTCAACTTGCATGAACAACAAAAGAAGTGCTCTATGTGAAAACTGATACTAATACAGCGATAGAACTCATGATTAAACACCTATGGATGCGGTTTCAAGGAAATTGTCCAACACAAGATGGCAGTATCTTCACAATACGTTAAGATACCTATTGGACATTTACAATCCACCAAATGTCCGAATATTGTCGCAGTTAGGAAATTCATGGTTTGAGACAAAAAATGACCATACTCAGCAAATGGATCTTTGAGAAAAAACTCTTTTGGCAAATGGATTTTCATGAAAATTTTATCTTAGACAAAAATAATGTCTAATGTGATTTCTTTTCGTTTAATTTTTTGGAATGTGCCTTGCCTCGATGGAGATGACTTTTAGAAATCGCTCGTGAAACAAAAAAAAGAAAACTTTCTATTCCTCGCCTATAGAGATAATTACAGTGGTATGCTTTCCTTTCCAAGTGAAAAATTGCACTCTCAGCCTGTGAAATTTAAATTGTGTGGGGCCTGATGTGTCCAAACGATTCAAAAACAACCTTGAATCTTTATATAAACTTTGACTTGGAGAAAACAAAACAAAAAACCTCGACGTGAAATTCTAAATCATGGACCTAAATATTCAACTGAAGATCAAAGTGCTTATCAACAAGAAAAAGCTATTGGCGAGCCCCCTTGTCATCTTGGAGGAGACGTTCATGAACGATCGCACCATCCAATGGCAAACAAAATACCGGCTTCCGAGGATGACATGTTTTCGTCATGGTTAATTCTAAAGATAATCGACTTTTGAAGGCAAAGCCCGACTGCTAAAAACAAACGATTTTTATAATCGCAGCTTACAAGAAGTAACTTAAACAACTGTCCTGCGGCAACGTTTCGATTACCTCAATTGTAAACGCATTTAAAACATTTGTGTTGATGCTATGTTGTACAAGTCACTCTAAGCATTTGTTTAAGATACGTTTAAATTGATCATCGCCTGAACCACATAAGTGTATAAAAAATGGACATTTAAAATGTAAAAAAAAAATATTTTGTTCTCAATAAATGGTTTGACTCATTGGATAATGCTTTACCCTACAGGTTTGTAAAAACGTTGATAGCAAAACAATGTTATTTTATTTTTTAATTAATTTGAAAAAAAACGTTGATAGCAAAACAACGTTATTTTATTCTATTTTTTTCATTGACTTGAATGCTAGAAATACATATCGAAATATTTCATCATTAATTTATGAGCATGTACCACTTAATCTATTTATAAACCAAAAAAATAATATGTCTTACGTTTTTGATGGTCTTGTTTTCATTCTGATGACAGCAGCATTTTACTATGTTTTTGATGTCACAGCGCAGCATATTGCTATATATAACTCAACAAACATCCATATTATCCATAAAGGATAGTGCCCAAAACCAATGGTTGTGCTTCATATCTTTCTTAGCAAAACATTGGAAAGAGATCGTATTTTTATATCTTTTTATATCGATATTGTTTAACACCATTGCCAGCGATATAATAAAAAAAGTACCATTTGTTGATTCGAAATAATTATACTTCAAGTATCGTATAAAACCAACACTTTCATCCAATATGAAATGCATCAATTCAGTTGATTTGCGACCCAACTTCGAAAATGTTCACATTGAATAGCATTGTGACGTACTCTCCAAATCTATTTTTACATCCTTTTAAAGCTTATGAGAGGCTAGAAAATCCGGAGATGGTTAAAGTTCAAAACTTTTTGCAGGAGTTTATAGCCCCACACATTGTTTTCAAGCCTAAACAGCTCGAAATGTTTTACAGTTCTTGAGGATTTATAATAGATTTAGGGCCGTAATTACAACGACGCAATAGCTCACGACACGTCTCAAGAATATGCGATAAAAAGAACTTACGACAGGTCGTAAGTTACCGCGACGTTGTACATATGGCCTTTAGAGTTCGGCATTAGTTATCTATTCTCATCCCACAAGAACACGGGCATTGACTTTTATTTTTCTATCTCATTATTTTCAGATCATCATCAGACAATGCCAAAAACGTTTAAAGTTACCTCAACGTTAGTTTAACGTTAATTACCATCTTCCACGATTGCAGGGGCCATAGATAAAATCTCGTTTTTCCACTCCCTGAGTGGTTTCATGTATTTCCTTTATACATAAAATATTGTTTAATGTTTAATACCATTTTTAGGAAGCTAATAATCTTTTTTTTTCGAGCAGTTCACAAAGACGAAATTTTACCGTCTTTTTTAATGCATATCTTTAATTACAATTATAGTTAATATATTTCTTTTCCTTTTTTATGAGAACACTCAATGAAGAAAGAATTTGAATTTTTGTTACATACGTTAAAATAACGTTTTGCAATCGTTGTGTTAAATACAAGTGAGTGAGAACTGGGAAAAGTTATTCTTAGCTTCCTGGTACTTTACGCGTAGAATGTTTAAAAGTAAACAGAATTTCAATAGAGACTCTTTACCCCTCCTCCTCCCCCCCCCCTAAAAAAAAGAACAACAGCCGTTTTTACATTCTTTTTTTGTTCCTAGTCGCATCTGCAGTAAAAAAATCACCTGAAGAGGTAATTGGATAATATGTTTGTCACATTGAAAGGTTAAAAAATTATCATTAACTTCTCAAACAGTTTAAGGCACTGGTTAGTGGAAACTCTTCGTTGCTCATAGATCAACAAGTAACGTCGATAATTTTTAAACGTTTCGCTGTTCTACCAATAAAAAGGAAAAAAAATGTGCAACTTTGCGCTTACCGGTAATTTGCATTTATAACTGACAGGCTTCAGAGGAAACAAATACGAAAAATAGGACTATCCCTCCTTAACCTATGACAGTTTCTCGTCAATGTCTTGGAAACTTGCCAAACAGTATTGTAGTAATTAGGAAGAGAAGAGCGACTCCCCTCTTCTTACAGTAAAACCCATTATTTCCGAATGTCGAGATATGGTTTGAAAGGTGGTGTCTAATTGAACACTGTTCCTACAAAGTAAACACGTCCTGCATATTGGATTTGGATCGATTTCAGTTTGTACTGTCAGCTCACGATCTATTTGTACAACCCACAGTCACGAAGAAATTGCTAAGTGTGTTAAGTTTTTTAACCCCATACACTACCTTCTGTTTCTCTCTGTCTTGCGTGAAAAAATGTGTACGTGTTGTTTTGCTATATTAAGTTAATTTGTCCTTATATGAACTGAGTTGTAATGCTTTCGTTTTTTCCCTTGTAATTAGTTAACGAGATATATTTGCTACATTGTACATTTTGATCTTGATACTATGTACATTTTATACTTACCTTTGTTTGATTTAAATTTTAAGAAATAAAATAATTTTGTCTGTGTATATAGTATTTTGCCAGTGACAGTGGTGTGTATTGAGTTGTGATATTTATTGGAATGTAAACCTATTTTACCACGGGCTTATGTATTTAAATTGTTTCGTAGTCTGCAAACCGACATAAAGTGAGTTTTAGGTTGTAGGAAATAGGAACTAATTTTATAGGAGGTTTCAAACCTAATTTTTTTGTAAATATTTATGCCATTGAGACGAACAAAAAAAACCCCACATTATTTTGAGGGAGAAGTTAGCATAAAATTATTTTAATGATCCGCTAAATAAAAATGTTCTTACGGGAATTCTTTGTTTCTTTACAAATGTGGGGACTAGGAATAAAGCAAAATTAGTTATGTTTTCAATTTCCATGCATTTGTATTTAATTTTTTTGCTATACTACTTTTACATGTTATTTGATTTAAAATAATACATGTAATGTTTGACAAAGTGTTACCTCATAATCCATATCTCTTAAAAACTTAATTAATTATGGTTTAGCCTTTTTTTTCTTTTTAATTTTAGTTATTATTATGCTTGTGTCTGATTACTGGCGTGTAAATTAGATAATGTATAAACCTTTGATTCTTTGCTAATAATCGACCCGTTGAAGTTTTACAGCGTATAGATGGTTATTATCAAAAGTATATGTACAAAATGTATATAAACTACTTTATTGAGACAAAGAAAATATTGGCGTCCTGACGATGGTGATGTTTTCACGTTAATATAGATTTAATAAGATAAATAAACTCATTTGATCGCATTGTTAGATCTATATGTATACCGTCTACATAATCATACATAATTATTTTCCCTTGACCTTCAATAATAGAAAATCTAAAATACATGTACCTTCTATAGGGATAATAAAGATAGTGAAGTAAGAAACGCTATGCCTTTACCGCTGCTGCTAATGCTGCACTGTTACTAGTACTTCTATTACTGGAAAATTAATACTAATTCTCTTTACTACTAGTACTTTTACTACTTAACTCTGCTACTGGTACTTTTTCTACTGCTACTCTTATAACTGCTATTACTGCTTTTACAATCATTATTAATTCTATTTATTACAGTAAAAACTTTTTTTTTGTCGTATCAATAAAAAAAAATTTTAGTGGATGACTCAATAATTATTTTAAGAGAGAAGCTACGAGTCTGCATAGCGAAACAAAAGAAACTTTAACCTAAACTTTTTGAGGATACTAAATCTATCGCATCAGCATTGAACCCTGAAGCTTCTGTGTACGCTTTTCGAAAAATGTACGATTTGTATTCGCTATTTTTGAAGTTCAAGGGAAAAATGATGCATGTTTCACAGTCTTGTTTGCCTCATGTAATTCATTGTGTATGTCAAAAGTAAGAAGAGGACGTGGGTGAGATGTTTTGAATAATAAAATATAGTTTCCGATCACTGTAGTTGTAAATGACTTTTGAATTGTGTGAAGGAGAATACTTGTTGTTGTCGGTGTTTGTTTTATACGTATGTGCCAACCAGCTTACAATAATAGGGAAAGTTGAAAAAAAAAGCGAAGAAAAAACAACAATCTTTCACCCATGCAATCATTCTCAAACAATTCGTAGAGCGTAATTCTAGTATGTCATAGATTCTAACGCTGATTCTACTATCTCTCTATCTATCTCTCTCTCTCTCTATCTATCTATCTATCTATCTATCTATCTATCTATCTCTATCTATCTATCTATCTATCTATCTATCTATCTATCTATCTATCTAT
>RQTK01000396.1:122869-141264 GCA_003991915.1 Elysia chlorotica
ATCTATCTATCTATCTATCTATCTATCTATCTATCTATCTATCTATCTATCTATCTATCTATCTATCTATCTGCTTCCCCCTCTTTCTTTCTCTAACAGTTTTTCAGTCTAATTCTCTCTCTCCCTCTATCTCTTTTCTCTCTATCTCTCTCTCTCTATCTCTCTCTCTCTTTCTCTCACACTTTTTCTGTCTCACTCTGTCTATCCCCCTGCCTCTCTGTCTGTCTGTTTGTACCCCTCTCTCTCTTTTCTCTTCACTCTTCTTTTTACGTGGCTCAAGGTTGTGCCCATCCACGGCAAGATGCAACCCTCTGGTTTGCCTGATTTGTGCCTCCATCTTTCCGCATTCTGTGCCTCTCTTCGTAGAAAGGTCCTATGGGTAGCACAATGCTATGGCGCCAATAAAACCAAACACGACAAAACCACACACATACATGTATTCAGGGCACAGACAATGATCTCCTGAGACGAATGAATGCCAACAACATAGGATAAGATTGTATGAGTTGGCAACGAAACGGTGTTGAAGTTGTGTACATGTTTACATATTATATATGTTACCATGTGTAGGGTTTAAAGACCCTTGCATAGAGTAGTTAAAAACATCAGAATACCATTACAGAAGGACAGTTTACTGGAAAGAAAAGTAAGATAAAGCAAAACTGTTGCTTGTTACCGTAGTTTGGAAAAAGATACAAAACAAATTTGTTAGTAAAGGTTTTCATTAAAATGTTCAGTATTTTTTCGGACAATAGTAGCTATAGGAGATGTTTATCCAAATTCATGACTGTATCGAACCTAAACAAAATAGCCTGCTCAACAGAGTAAAACCACAAGACAACAAACAGCACTCACTCCCAGTCAACAAAAGAAAAGATCCCCTCTCACACACCCCTCTCTCTCTCTCTCTCTCTCTCTCTCTTTCTCTGTCTATTCTCTTCTCCATTTCCAAAAAAATCAAAGAAAACAAAAGCCCGTAACAAAAGGGTAAAGAGAGGACCACTTAATGCGCGTTCAATGATCAACGCATCGCATTAAACATGCTTGGAATCACACCGCAAAAAGAGCAGAAAGAGATAGCATTCAAGGTATTCTATGAAAGCCCAACCCATTTATGGATCCTTTGAATGCTCATGATTGTTTTCATTCAAATCAATGCACAGCAACTATGAATTCCCGCAACGCAAAGCACCTCTAGGCATTTGTGTTGGAATTCAAAACCAAAACCTAACCAAACTGAAAAATGTTTTTAAAAACGTTTAGAAAGATCAACCGTTTATTGATTGGCCAAAGCAAAATTTAACTGTAATCCAGTTTTAAAAATTTGTCAAATTTTTCCATTCTTGTTAGTAACAAACATAGTGAGAAACACAAACTTTTAAAGTAGAACCTAACGAATTCATAGAAGAGAAATGGACAACAACCTAGCCTCGTAGACATCTCTATCTAAATCAATACGAACAAAATATAGGTTTTTAGTTTTTAAATGTACACTACTTGTACAACTCCATGTATTAAATCCAGTCCAGAGTTGTACCAATACAATACATTTGAAATGCACAACTAAAAGTATTTTAAAAAGTGAAATAAAAGAATTGACGCGTCATTTGCATCGATACAAACAAAACTGGAGACTTCTTTTTTAAGGAGATTAGTTGACGTTATTGGATTCACAAGAGAATAGAGGAGGGAGAGATAGAGAGAGAGAGAGAGAGAGAGAGAGAGAGAGAGAGAGAGAGAGAGAGAGAGAGAGAGAGAGAGAGGGAGATACAGAGGTAGACAGGCAGACCCACAGACATACATTCCGAAAGACACACAGAGTATTTGGTAGATAGATGAGGGTAAAGAAAGAGTGGAAAGGAAATACAGGAATTTAAGACATTTAGGAAAGGTGTGTTCGCACGTGTGTCTGAGGGTAAAGACATGGAAATTATGAAGAGGATTGATAAAATCCTAACCTAGGCTCACCAAATTTGTCACACCTGAGCTGTAGGCATGGCTAGTGGTGACCCCGTACTCTTTATAAACAGCAGCAAGTAAGATTGTCAGACGTTAAACTTGGGACCAGTCGTCGTTAAGGCTCCTTATTGGGAATCCAGTATTGTTTTGAGTTGGTTTAACGTCCAACATCAGTACCATATAGGCTTTATTGTTGGGAACCCAGGAAGTGTAAAACTAGAACGACAGCAAGTAAGATTGTCAGTCGTTAAACTTGGGACCCGTCGCCATAAAGGTTCATATTGAGAATTAAGGGTTGGTTTGAGTTCAAAAATGTCCAACATCAGCAATATATAGGCTATGTTTTTGCGACCCCAGGAAGCGTAAAACTAGAAAATAACTTTTCTCTTATAAAGGACAAGACAAACCTGCGAGTTAAAATTAGTCAGACAATACTGCCTTCTGCATGTGCCACTTGTAAACATATAAAGTTTCAAAGTCACAGGCTTGTATTGAATATTTATCAGTGCCAGTTTAATAACAATAAATGCAAAGTTAAAAGAATTTTTTAGAACAAAATATTAACCAAACAGAAAAAAAAATCATTTTGCGTGGGTTGAAAGTAAATTTTAGGAAAACTGACATCTTTTTATAACTTGTCTTCCTGAAAAGGAAAGCGGAAACGTTTCCATGCACTGCAGGTGGAATAATTACTTATTATGAAGTCTGTTTTAATTACATGGAACTTTTATACATTGTATCTCTTCCAGACTTTGAAAGTTGCAAGTGTTAGCAAGAAAGGGAATGCCACAGGTGTCTTGATGGTTAGAGTATATTGCAAATTTGAGAGTATATTTATGTGTGTTTGTAAGGTTTTATTTATATTGATATTTTGTGGAGGGAGAGAGGTAGTCTTTGTGTGTGTGTGTGTGTGTGAGAGAGAGAGAGAGAGAGAGAGAGAGAGAGAGAGAGAGAGAGAGAAAAGAGAGAGAGAGAGAAAAAGAGAGAGAGAGAGAGAGAGAGAGAGAGAGAGAGAGAGAGAGAGAGAGAGAGAGAGAGAGAGACAGACAGACAGACAGACAGAAATAGCGAGAAAACAGAGAGAAGAAGAAAAATAAAACAATGCATATTCATTTCTCGACACGAAAGTAAAGTCGTTTTTTTATTTTTATATTATTTCACTCACGCCCCAGTGGTGAATGTTTTTCGTTAAGAAGGCTAAGAACTTATTGGAAACATTCGGCTTACGAAACAAGCAAACACTTTCTTAAAAACTAGGATGTTTAGCCCACATGTTTGTTTTATCTTACAATGTATTATAAATCCTGCAAATTTATTGTAACTTAAAAGCACATATTTTTTCAAAGTCTGAACAATAACGTTCATCAAAAGATTCATTTTCTGAGGGTTTACAGCATATGGTACATTAATGGTTTTATTTCTTCTTTCTATGTGTGATTTAACATCGGAATAGAACTTTGGTGTATCTTGGTTGTACTCTTGTAACTGGTAATGTGGGGTTAGACCATACGTCTAGACGTTGGAGACTATAATATAAAACAGGAACTCTGTAAAAATTCTTTGACATCCTGACATTTTTTTGTTCTCTTTAAATATTGACTAAACTTTACCCCACTCCCGCTCTGTTAACTCGCCAGTGTCTCTCTATCTCCCGGCTCTCCACCTGTATCTTTCAATGTATCTATGCATTAATCTATCTATCTATCTATCTATCTATCTATCTATCTATCTATCTATCTATCTATCTATCTATCTATCTATCTATCTATCTGTCTGTCTGTCTGTCTGTCTGTCTGTCTGTCTGTCTGTCTGTCTGTCTGTCTGTCTGTCTGTCTGTCTGTCTCTCTGTCTGTCTGTCTGTCTGTCTGTCTGTCTCTTTGCCTGTCTGCCTGTCTTTCTGTCTCTCTGTCTGTATGTATGTCTGTCTCTCTCTCTCTACATACATGTACATACCTACCTACCTACCAACCTACATATTTATCCATCTATCAATCGATCTATCTATCTAGCTAGAGAGCTTTTTTCTATCTAATTTTGTTTTCCTACCCACATTTTTTAATTATATAACTATCCTTGCCCATGCATGTTCAATCTCCATCCCTTATTTCTCTATTGATTTAATAAATACCATTATCAATATGACTGTGTGGATTTCAGAAGCTCTATCTTTTTTTAACCTCGATTGATCCATTCCTTTTAAATACTAAATTGCAGGGTTGTTTTTCCTCCATGTCCTTATAAAAACTCACCCCAATAATAGCGGAAGCGTGTTAGACGTAGCAGCTATAACCTGACAAAAACGCTCTTGTCAATAGAACTGCTAACCTATCGCCAAAATAGCGTATTTTATACGTTTTCTTGCACTTTTATGCTAACATTTGTTAACCTAAATGCCTGGTTTAGCTGGCCACTCTGTGTCTCTCACCACTGGGTAATAATCATCATCACATATACATGATTGATCTCACAAATAATCGATGCTTTGCCCGAAGCAGTTCTCTTTTATAGTTGATGCTTACAATGGACCCAGCTCCATCAAAAATTTGATGAGGTGCGGTTCTTAGGTTTTGATATCCAATGTGGCAGAAGCGCAATTACTTATTTCTAAGGTAGCTATCACCATCGTGAAGAAGATTGTGAAAAATCCAAAAGCATTTTGGGTTCTTTTTATGGGAACAATATGCGATAGATACTGGTATAATGATTCGAAAAGAATATCTCTTTCATATTTTGTTTAATACGTAAAAAAGACAATCTATTTTCTGATGATTTATGCTCATTATTATCTAGATTAATAAAGTCAGTGATAAGTTTTCGCAAGAGAATGTACTTAAGTTTACTTTTTGTAGCATGTTTTGAATGGTTTACTTAAAAAATCTCAGATATAGGGTGAATAAAAACTTAAATATCGACTGGGCCATATCAAATATATGGTTTTTCTTTTGTTTGTGCGGCTTAACAATGTGATGACCATAATAGTTAAGTAAACTTGAAATTCACAACCCCCGAAAACAACAAAGCTGAATGCAAAAGCAAACTTTTTAAATTTTTTTTTTAGAAATCAGAAAAAAACATTTTCAGCCGTATCCAAAACATACAAGTGAATATCCAAGAGCAATGCTAAACTGATAACAAATTACAATTTTATATATGATTAAGCTAGATAATTATCAATCTAGCTTAATGTATCACGCATTCCTTTAAAAAATGGCGGTACAACAGAAATTCCGTTGTAATTACCCACCCGGAAGTTGTCCGCTTCGGTGCACTCCATTTACAGTGAGCGAGACAATCGGGGATAATCGGTAACATTCGGTAATTATCGGGGACAAACGTGTGCTGCAAGCTGAAATACTTCCCTGTCGAGTAGGAGGTTTGTTTATTTTATTTAATCTCGATGTCTTCCGGTCCAAGGCAATTAGTTCATGCATCTGGTGTTTTTTTTTTTTCATTTTGCACATGTTACACACTGGGTTATTAGCTGTATCATTTGAGAATCATCTTGACCTAGACATCTGAAAAAATGCTTTGTTGTTGTTGTTGTTGTTGTTGTTGTTGTTGTTGTTGTTGTTGTTATTTTTTTAAATTCCATAATGTGTTCACATGGCCATAAGTTTTACAGGTTTTGATTGTTTCATTTGATCATTTTGTTTTATATAAGAAAGTAAGCTGTTCAAGTAAGCATGCCTACTTTGAATCTGTTAAATATATTATCGTGGATTGATAAATAAAATATAAAAAGAAAGAAAAAAAGAAAGTTGTCTCTTTTAAAATTTTCTAGCAATTTCTTTTGCTTCTATTGTTGTTGTTTTTTGCTTTGCTTTTTGTTTTTGTTGTGGTTCTTGTTGTTCTTGTTGTTGTTGTTGTTGTTCTTGTTGTTGTTGTTGTTATTGTTGTTGTTGTTGTTTTCACCTATGTTACAGGCATTCTCATATCCCTACGAAATTTTTATAAGACTGTATTTTATGTTATTTCATGTTTGTTTCTTCTGTGAAATAATCCTTTCTACCCCCACACCTTTATCCAATATCCAATAAACTTTCCCTCCTACCCTCTACTTAACTCTACTCCCTATCTCTCACTCTTCATACTTCTCCTCACGCTGGCCATATCTCTTGAAAATTTTCTCACTTCTCTTCTCCTACTAGCACTGTTGCCAGTATAAATTAGGCATCGATCCCTTCCTACATCCTCCGGCTTATGCTACTTCCCAATTATTCTTTCACATTACTGAAGTCGACCCAACTAATATCCAACGGATGTCCTAGCCTGCCTTGAGGATAAATCAATTTACTAGGTTTTATCTTGTCCCACAGCCACCTCAGTAGGAAGATGTGCTGGTACCGAATTACTGGAGAGTGAAAAAAGGAGTAATATGATCACACATCTTCATGTACTCTTAACTTCAGTGTTCGGATCGTTGAATGGCCTCAGTTGGTGTGTTGTTTTATGGAGATACCTAACACAGATATTTAAAATAATCTATAATCCTATTTGGTATTAGACCTTTGTATTTGGTATTTAACCTATGCATTTGGTATTAAACTTGGTATTTGGTATTTTACCTATATAAGCTGAATACAAGTTCCTTCTGGTACAGACGAAACATCTTGTAAAACAACGGAATGTTTTTCGTTTTTTGAAAATCGCAAAGAGTATTTCCATAATCTAGAACGTAACCTCCATTGTTGACAACGTTTGTTCAAATAAAAAAATCCTGCTGCGTCTCACCATAGCAGTCATACTTGTTGAAAGGTGTAAAGACGTATTTTTGTAGCTTCTTTATCGTCGTAGACAAAAGATTTATTTTTATAATTTTCTTCATTTATATACGAAGCTTGTTCCAATATTATTGTGAAACATCTCATGAAATGAAAATTTGTATTTTATACGAGAATTAAATTTATAAACAAAATGCATCAACCTGTCTACTGCCTTTCTATGCATTCTCCTTTACGATCGATGTATTTCTGGTACCGTGATCGAAGAGAGTATAATTGCGATCACTGTATTTCTGACAACATTCTGGAAGGGAATATGCTATTTTTACAATTTATTTTCATGTCAACAAGGAAATGGGCTTTATAAAACCTTTAATTTAAGTAAGATGCCATTTGTAACAGCTTTGCTCTAAGAGGCATATTAAACTACAATAATGATTTCAATCGTATGCTCTGACACCTTAAAAAGTTCCCATTTCTGTGATATTCGAAACTTCAGTTTGGAAAAAGGCATTTGAAAATATTTTAGAGATAAAATTAGAATATTATTCAGCAAACATGAAATGTTTAGCTGACTTCCTATTTTTTTTAAAACCTTCCAGACTTCCAAACAGGTGGATCGTGAAAAAGCAATATGCATCTTGATAGAGTTAAGTTGAGTTGAGTTGATTTAACGTCCAACGTCATAGCTTTATAGGTTATATTATGGACGGGCACCAAGACTGACGTCTGACAATTTTATGTGCTGCCACACACGAGACAGGACGGGGATACCATGAATCATGTCTCAGTCGGTCACATTATACTGACACGTCAGGGCTCGAACCACGAACCTCCTGCGTCGGAAGCCGATGTTCTACCCCAGGGCTACCGTGCTCCCGATCTTGATAGATCTAAGTTGGTTCTGTGCACTTTTATTCCGAACGCCTTTGGAAACTGATGGAAGTTTGAAGGGAATAATTATTTTAAATTTGTAAAGACAAGATGAAATTATGTCGACAGAAATATCAATATGTGATGGGCAGTGCAAAGAAAAATTAAAATTAATGAATACAGAGGTTTATGAATGAACTGTTATATTAAATGTTATTTCGTGCAAAGCTGGAATTTAATTAAGTTTCAAAGAGAACCGTGGAACTATCTCGACACAGAGGGTAAGGAGTTGGAAAAAGAATTGTAATCGATTGGTATGTTTCACTATGCAACGAATACAATGTAGTATTTATATAAAGCAAAAACATGATAAAGAAAATAGTATGCTAGCCCTAATGAGAGAAGAATCAATTCAAAGCTTTGGATATGAACTTTGTTTAAAGCTGTTTTTTTCTGTTTTTTGTTTTGTTTTGTTTTGTTTTTGTTGTGTTTTTTATCATAGAGGACGGGGTCGTATTTGACATCGTTACATTTAAGGTCACCACCCTTGTGGTTAATCTATTCTTACATTAGCGGTAGGCCTATTCTAAACACGATAAAGCCAGAGATAGACTGCCGCTAGTGGCTGTGGCTGGACTGGGGGTTCTTTATGAAACCCGCTTGTATGTTTTCGCACAGTAAGACCGAGGATAAAGAAAACAAGAGGGTTTCATATGGAAACCACAGCTCCATCTCAGCCACCAGCTTCAGTTTGCCTCTGGTCTTAAATATATGTTAAAGATCAGATTTAAACATCTTTTTACTTAATCCAATACTGAAAATAAAAAACAACAACAATGCTGTAATGTTGTCTTAAGATTTTTTTCTCTTTCCCTAGAAGGCCAAGGTTCACACGACCACCCACAAAACTCGGCAAAGTTCTGGGATTTAGAATCTAAATCTGTAAGCATGTCGATAATGCCAGTGTACTTGATAACCACAACACCAGATCGTATTCCCTGTCTGGAATTCAACTCAACGTTATACAGACTGACATACGTGTTTTCAATTACAATGTTGTATAACTTGTTGATCCTAGGTTCGAGTTCGCACTGTAGCTGGTTTTAGTCGAGAACATTACCCTAAGAAACGTAAGAATTGTGTTTAAAAGCTGAATACTTGTAAGATTTAACTGTTAACTTTTTTTTAATCCTGTGAAAGGAAGAGAGTTTGGAGTGTAATATTCTATATTTAGTTTTGACGAAGAAAAGAAACATAATGTATATTTCATTTGCCTTTTAGTTTAAGGGTCGCAGCCTGTATCATGTTCTTCTTTTTGAATTATAATCAAATCTCTCTATCTCTCTCTCTCTCTCTCTCTCTCTCTCTCTCTCTCTCTCTTTCTCTCTCTCTCCTTATCTCTCCTTTCTCTACCCCTTTCGCTACCATCAAATGGTATAAATACAAGTCATCATTTTTTTATTACATTCGAATTTAGTTTCTCTACATTATTATTATGCTCTGTATTTTTCTTTATGAAGGAAGATCAAACGCAGTTCAGGCCAAAAACGTCAGAACTTTTTACTTGCATGATAAACGCTTAACATTGATGTTTTCTGAACTTTCCTTGATCAATAAAAACATTTTTGAAGTTTTGTATTTGGCATGATTGCGGTATTTGTCAAAGACTGCAGGTGAGCTCCAAGAACGTTTAACAAGATTTGAAATATTTCACACACACACACACACACACACACACACACACACACACACACGGACACTTCTTATTCCGACAAATTGATTCTATTAAAAAAACAATTATAAATAAAATGGTATCCTGCAGGGAAATAGCTTATTCGATTTTATTTTGAATTTGTTTTACAATGTGGTAAGAAGTACGCCGGGTTTGTTTTTCTTCAATATTTCTGACTTGTGTCAAACACAGCAATTATAACGTTCACGAAATAATTTTCTCTACATAATGACTACACTTATATAGTGAAAAGAAAACGCTTTTTATGAACACACAGAAGAAGTGGAAATGCATTCTTTAAAAAAATAAGGCGACAAAATCATGCGCAAACCACTGAAACCAGGCCAGCCAATTAGTTCTTGGTTCTTATCAGATGAGCATCATTTTGATGACAGTGCGTTTATGCGTTCAGCCTTGGAGCTAGCTCAATAACAATCGAGTGATGGATCATTACCACAACATTCCTCCTCTACATCTCTTCATGTCTTTGTCCACCCGTTTTTTCCGGTCTGAAAAACTATAGAGAGGAGTCTTGTTAAGCCTCGCGTTAGCAATGTAGAGGCTATATTGTATACACGTCCAAGACACTTTTAGGTAGTGCCACACAGAGACAGTACGGGGATACTATGACTCCTTGTCTCAGTCAGTCACATTAAAATGACACCGACCGAACAAGTAGTATTGTGAGGAAGATCAAGCAAATTGAAAAAAAAAAAAGAAAGCTAAAAAAAGGAATTAAAATAAAAAAAATAAAAAATTCGATCTAGAAAAAATAAAATAAAGAAAGTTAGCCCCAAGTCTCGCACTAACCCGCCTACAACACATACAATTTAGCCAAATAAAATCAGAATTGCTTGCTAGATGATCCACGAATTTATGTAGGTCCGATAAAATAATGGCTGCCTGGGATCTGAGTATCTGGGAAAGATTGAGGAAGAGGAAAGGAGTCGAGCTTTGTCCTCAGAAGTTTTATGATATAGTTTTAATAGATACTTAATATAGCCATTAAAAAACTTACAACTTGCTAGCCTGCATTTAGATAATTATATGTTCTTAAAATCTTGAAGCAAGCCTAACAAGACAACTAAATTGCAGTTTTAAAGTTAAATTTATTTTCTTCTGAATTAAAGTTTGCTAGGCGGAAATTCAAATAAAATGCGGCTTTAATATAAATTAATGGGGTCCCCGCAACTAAGATGCGATATTGAAATTTTGAAATTTTCTACTTTCTCTCCACCCCCCTCCCACCCCACCCATCCCAGCTCGCCACCTTTTCCGCCTCCATTTCCTCCAGGCTATTTTACCCCATCTAACTTCATCCCTTCTCTCCTAGCCCCCATTTTCAAACGAACCAGAACCTTTTACAGCAATTACAAGGCCACTCTAGCCAGCGCAGGTGAGTTGATTTTATTAGCTCTATGTGGATCAATCACTGGCAAAATCAAAGACACGCCGCCTTTGATAATGGAGGGACAGTTTTACCTAATAAATACACTTAGTAGGTTTGCTTGATTTTAGCCATTTCTGTTTTGTTTTTGCTTTATTGGTGGATTGGTTGCGGTTCTATATAGGGAGGGCGGTGGCCTTGAAGATTCTACGTGGTCCAGTCAGCAGTGATCTACATGATGAACAGAAAGTTGCAGGTTGAAATCTCTGCTGGTGTACACAGTTCGCTTAGGGATTTTTTTTAGGAATTTAGTTGAGTTGAGTTGGTTTAGCGTCCAATATGAGCACTATATAGGCTATATTGTGCACGGACCCCAAGACTGACGTCTGACAATTGTATGTGCTGCCACACACGAAACAGGGCGGAGAGTCACTCTACATACAGTATGTAATATTATGATTACCCAAGTCTCGGATAGACCCTTCTGGGATCAAACTGCAATTACGGATCTTTTTATTTGTAACCATGGATACGTTTAACTAAAGATGGCTTCTTTTTTATCCGATCGTAAGCGATAACAGATATTATCTTTCGTTTACATATATCCTTTTAATTGCAAAAATGTTCAATCATCAGCATAAAAGCCCCCATGGCTGTATAAATTGCTAACAGGGCGGAGAGTCACACTACCCACAGTATGTAATATGATCGCTCTAATCTCGGGTAGAACATTCTGGGATCAAACTGAAATTTAGGATTGTTTTTGTAACCATGGAAACGTTAACTAAAAATGAGATTCGTTTTCTCCGATCATAGGCGATAACAGATTATCTTTAGTTTACAGAGCGTGTTCTTTTAATTGAAAAAACTGCCCAATCATTAGTTTAAAAACCCCCATGGCTGTATAAATTGCTAATTAGGTTACTCATTCATATGATTAATATCTTAAAATTCAAATCAAGATATGTCGAATCAGGTGTTATCACTTTCTCCATCGCTGTGGAAAAACCCAATCAAGGATTGATTACTGATATGCACGGGTAATAGCTTGAGCTTTTCTTTCTTTTTTTTTTTTTTGCTTATTAGTTTTAAGTTATGTGTGTTTAACTCATGATAAAAGAAAAAGAAAACAAAAAACAAACCGTTTAATTTGGCAACACTGTTCATGTTTTAGGCAATTAAGATAATATGCTGTTTATATTCTTCTATTATTATGTATTACATAGGTTATGAGATAAGTAAAGGGGGGTTAAAATGGAATGTTTACAGCGAGTAGACTCATGGTCCTGGGCCGAGTCTTAGATGACTTTAATTGGAAATTTAGTGTCCATTTGGTCCATCAACAAACCGCTGACCTGTGTAAATGTCTTGCTCTCCCCTCTCTCTCTCTCTCTCTCTCTCTCTCTCTCTCTCTCTCTCTCTCTCCCTATATCTCTTTCCCTCTCTCTCTATCTCCACCCACTCTCTCTTTCTCTCTCTGCCCCTCTCTCTCAATCCCCCACTCCCTTTTTCTCTCTCTCTCTATCTATCTCCTTATCTCCATCCCTCTATTTCACTGTTTCTCTCTCTATCTCTCTCTCACTCTTTCTTTCTCTCCCTCAATCCCTCACTCCCCTTTTCTCCCTCTATCTCACTCTTTCTTTCTCTCTCTCAATCCGTAACTCCCTTTTTCTCTCTCTCTCTCTCCATCTCTCTTTCTCCCTCCATCTCTCCCTATCTCTCTCCCTCTCTCCATCTCTCTCTCTATATCTCTATCTCTCTCCATCTCTCTATCTCACTTTCTCTCAGCGCTATAAACACCCGCAGGCCCTCGCGAGCCATTTGGTTAATACTAAGATCCACTGACTTAAACGGGCGTTTAGGTAAATAAACAGAGTCTTGAGTGCTCACTCAAGAGAAATAAACTGTAAGTTTGCGGGAAGTGGCCAAGGAAATTCGGGAGTAAATACAGTTTGTGTTGAGTTGAAGTCAAGCCTACTGGTTGGATTAATAATATTTTGATGAGGTTGAAAGGGGCCAGAGGGGACAGCAAAGATTGAGCAGACGGGTGAGAATTTGAGGAAATTTGATTTGGACTGTGTTGTGCTTTTAGGAGGAGGTATGGGGAGAGGGAGTGAAAGAGAGAGAGAGATGGAGATAGAGAGGGAGAGGAGGAGAGAAAGAGAGAGAGAGAGAGAGAGAGAGAGAGATAGAGAAAGCGAGAGAGATGGAGGTGAATAGGGGAATATGGATAGGTAGGAGGGTGAGAGAAATAGAAATAGAAACAGAGAGAGATAGAGGGACAAACAAAAAAGAGAGAAAGAGATACACATAATCTTACTCAAAAGCAGACACTATTAAAAGTCACATAGAAAAACAAGAACAAAATGAAAGATAAAAAAATAGCTAGTGGTACAGAGATATGTATAGAAAGATTTTAGGGTGCGCAGGAGATGAAATAAAAGAAACTGAATAAAAAAATATCAGCGAAAGCTATAAAGAAGCTTATCTACAAAAATTATCTATGTTTAAGGGAGTAATATAAATTACACCAAACTGTAGATGTTCTATTATTTGCATAAGACTAAGCAATTGCAGACCTAAAAATGTTCCAGGTATATCTGATGTGTTAAACAATAAATAGGTAAACTTTTCTCTGATTTAAGATCTGTGAAAAGCTTAGGAGATGAGAAATAATCTAGAAAAGAACCTGGGAAGAGAACGCGAAAACATAGACAGGAAGACCTTCGGCCACAGCCAAAAATAGAAGCAAGGGAAATAAACATTCATGAAACCAGAGAAGTAACTCTTGTTTTCTTAATAGACCAAACTGAACGTAGCAGATTGCCGGACTAAATGTGCGTGTGATTCATCTGTCTATCTGTCCGGCATGAGATGAAGAGCGTTAAATAGCGTGAAATCGCCCGTGCATCTGACGACGCTTAGGATAAACTGCTACTGCTTTTAACAGATCCATCAAGACGGATTCTAGTAAGAGGAGAGGAGGGAGACTTAAAGTGGTCCATGCTTATTGAGCTGTTGCAGGTGCGAATGAGCTCATGGCAGAAACTAACTGATGATGATGTTGATAGAGGCTGGGGGAAAATAAGATTAGAGGATAATTTAAGGTTTAATTCTTTGAGCTTAGTTCTTTACCTTTTTTTCAGCGAACGTTAGTTGTTAGTCGTTTCTTTTTTACCATTTTAAGTCTAGCCACTTGGTCTGCTTCTTGGTATGATGCCGATTTGAGGAAGTATGGACTTATTTCAGTGGGTTTTTTTTTTTTTTTTATGCGCTTTACCCTTTTCTAGGAAAAAGTTAGTTGGCTTATGTTGGCTTTTGTTGTTGTTGTTGTTGTTGTTGTTGTTGTTGTTGTTGTTGTTGTTGTTGTTGTTGTCGTCGTTTTTGGTTACCCTGTAAAGGCTGCCAATTAAAAGAAGGCTATCCAATGAGAAGCTTCTGAAAACTTTTCTTCGAACATCATTATGTTCACTTTCTATTGGGGACAAAAATAAATTATTCACACAAACAAAGCAACTCCATGGCATTCAGCACTTTATCGCATATGACCGTATCCAGAAGACCAACAATATGTATCTCTTTTTTTTCCTAAGGTTTTTGCACATTATTGTAAAATATGAGTTTTTTCTCTTGGTTGTTTCTAAATGTTGTGCACATCATTGTAAATTACTACAAAAACAATTGAGGATAGAACATTATTGTGTTTTTTTCATGCAATAGTAATTCCACATTATTCATTATTATTTAAACATAACTTAATGCTTAGTCACTTTCATTGGTTCCTAAACCCCAAGGAGCGGGGCGGACCAAGCTTAAAAAAAGTTTTTTCAACATCAGTAAGATATATATGCAAGCTCCTTTGTATAGAAGGATTATTGTCACTAATTATAACTACATGTATTTATAATTGTTATGAAAAATAGTCATGCTCATTAAACTAACGCTATCAATGACATAAACAGAAATCGTGAAAAAAGACGGTAAGTGTCCTATATAACATGTGTTAATTGCCATTCGTCTGCTATTTCATGTACATACAATGATATATGAGTGGAAATGACGGAATGGAAGAGACAGAAAGTGAGAGAAAGAAGCAGAGACAAAGAGAGAAGAGAGAGAGAGAGAGAGAGAGAGAGAGAGAGAGAGAGAGAGAGAGAGAGAGAGAGAGAGAGAGAGAGAGAGAGAGAGAGAGAGAGAGATATAATTTAGAATAAAACATTACATTCTCAGGCCAACATAAAACAAGCAAATATGTAAAAAGAAACCACTAGAATTTCCCAAAATTATTGACAAACACGACTGTGTAAACATGCTGTATCAGCTTATTGCAATATAATGACACCCTCACTATTTTATCTATTATTTAAGTTTTCGTGAAAAGGTGTTTTTCCATTCACGCATCACCACTTCACATTACGAAATACAACGTGAACATTGAAATAAAAACCAAACAAACAAAAACACAAGCTCGACTCTATGTTAAATTACCATCGATTTCTTTCTCCGTGTTTTTCTCATTCCTCTGTCTTTTTCTCTTTTTAGCCTGTGAAACAAAGAATCAATTTCAAAGTTCTTAACACTTTTTAAAACCCCACTTACCTCCTGGAGAGACACTCTTTCAAACTTAATCGAACTGGAAAAGGAATTACAAGCGATGCATAAACTAAGAGCGGCCGCTTCTTTTTTTTTTCTTTTTCTTTTTTTTTTCTCTTTCTATCTTTGCACATTTCCCTCATTTCGAACCGGGAGAGTGGATCGAGAGTCCCATACTGTTGCCTTCTTGTGAGGGCCCGGAATCTCATTAAACATTAAATCGATGCCGGTCGTGGCTTTGGTGTAAAATTGCTTCAGGTGTTCCGGTAACTACTTCTGACTAGTCACCAGTAGAGCTGGATCGAGCCACACCAAATCCGGGTCGTTCGAGTCGGGTCGAGTCGAGTCGAGTCCACCCAGAAAGTACGGGTACAAGTCAGGCTCGAAAATCGCTCGCGGCCCAGCCGAGGCCTACCCAAATTAACCGAATCAACTGAAGTGAACACATTTTGGCATAAAAATGATCATAGTGATGTATTTACATTACATTATTGTCATAATTACGATAGAAGGATATTCAGTAATTATATTTATTCGGACTACAAGCCTACTAGACTAAGAATAGGCAATGTTCTAACTATGCCTAAGGTTTTACTAACATAAATATATCTCACTTTGCTTCTAAGCGCTTTGAGATTTTTAAAAATATTCTGAAAATGGAAAGCGCTAAATAAATGTAATTTATTATTATTAAATGCAAATTTTTATTTATTTATGTGAACCTGACTTTTATTTTTGGAAGCCTCACATACGGCTCAATGAATGAGTTTGCGCTTGCAAGCCCAGGTTAAAAAAAAAAAAGTTCGGAATCTTGAGTTCGTCGGAGATTTCTCGAGCCGGACTCAGCACTACTTTTAGCTAAGTTATCAGTTCTACATGCGCGGTGGAAAGGAAAGAAAAAAAAACAATGTTCCGATAAGTTAGCGAAGTAAGGGATTGGCGTTTATGGATTTTTCGGGTTATCCTTTTTTTTTTCTTTACTTCTTTTTGCACTCTAAATTCGTTTTATCCCACATGACACATTTCAATTTATTTTTATTTATGTTGAACTTTTTTCTAGAACTATACTTTATATTTCCCACACATTATACGTTTCGATTTCTTTTTCCTTTCTTTTAGTAATTAATACTATTGGATTTTTGAAAAATCACTATTGCTTTAATAAAGTTTACTGTAGTGTGTACATTGTTTACATTATATAACCATCATGAAAACAAAAACAACTAATACTTAAGAAAACGAATAAGAAAGTCGTCGTTATATTAATTTCCAGAAGAAACAAAAACGTAATAACATAGTGTAAATGATGTTTAACAAAAGTAGAATTAAAATTTTAATAGAAAGTCTCTTCGATGTATATACGAGTTTGATAACCCAAATTAAAGAAACAATTAAAATTTTGATAAATCCTTTTCTGATAAGATAAACTAATGAAGTGACATTCACACTTGTTTAAATTCAGACCAGAAAACTCCCCCAGCAGTTTATGCTCATCCTTTTACGGTTCGTCGAACACAACGTGTCTCTACCTGAATGAATTTCCAAACCAAAGACTTCTTTTTATCTTGCTATCTTTTTTTTCTTTCTCACTCTTATCCTTTTTGAATACTCTTCTATGGTCGCTAAGCATGAATGGGCCCTCATTTAATATTTCATCATGCCACACCATGTCTTTAGTGCACGTTAATGGATTGCCCTTGACAAATACCAGAGTGCTACTAGATTTAGCGATTACCCTGTGTAACCTACAAAAATACATCCCCTCAAAGCGTCACAATAATAGAACTGGGTTAGTAAGTACAACATTGCTGTAAAGATACACCCTGCACTTAATGGAATCCTACAGCAGCAACATTACTTTAAGTCTGGGGTTTACAATAAAAAACAGCGATAACTTTGTAATTGCAATCTTAGCATACTAAGCTTTAGATTCCTTCTATGATAAAAAAAAAGTACATGGTTAATTAAGGATCGGAATATACTTTCTCTCTGTACTTGTTATCCTAGACTACTATCACGAGCTCTGTGCAGTGTGCAGGCTATGACACTCTGATTAGGAGCGTGACTAGAATGCATATAGGTGCTTTAATTATCGTTGTCGGTGCGCATTCAGTATAATTCACCATTCAGGGTGCGCACTAAGACTGGTTCGCTCGTTTTCCGTTGCGTTCACTGTTCCAAAGCTGCTAAACTTGTGCCAAAAAAAAGCGTATTTTTAATGCATATTTCTTAAACTTTTTTGGTAAAAATACTCACCGTAATGGCTTTTTTAGTTGGCAGATCTCATGTTCAGTTTCGGTGCTACATCGTTCCCGCTGGTACATGACTTTACAGTCCATGCGATCTATACGAAAATAACATATGACATAATCACGCCCCTATAGGTATGGGACTTTCTGGTCTCACATTGTCTCCGTAAGTCTAGGATAGATCTATGATTATACGCTGGTGCAGGCTCCATTTACTATCGTCTTCGTCTCACAACGGTTCCAGTTATCTTAAGGCCTCCAATGTGTAATCCGTACCGCCCATAATCTTTTATTTATGGTGGTCCGTCATGTAGCTTTGTTGGCAGCCGACCTGCTGTCATGCGACATGCATGTTGGGAAGGATTTGCTACGGCCCATAAAGTTTGCACTGATTGTGGGGATGGTTGACCCGTAGAGTTTTAGCATTTTTATTATAATATTATGTTATATCATTGTGTTATACATGCGTATTGCAAGTCATTGTGTGGCAGAAATGGAGATTATTGAAAGGGGAAATGATAATAGTGACTTGTGTGTGTCTGTGTCTGTGCGAAAGAAAGAAAGAGAGAGAGAGAGAGAGCGAAAGAGAGAGAGAGGAGAGAGAGAGAGAGATAGAAAGAGAGGAGGGGAGATGGGGAAAGACAGTGAAGGCTGAAAAAAGAGACATAAATAGTGTTGGATAATATTTAAAAATGACAAAGAGGATTGTTTTCACTCTCGTCTTATCTTCTTTGAAAATGACATTTATAAAGAAAGAAGAAACCGAGATTGGTAGATAAATAGATAGATACACTGTAGATAGATAGATAGATAGATAGATAGATAGATAGATAGATAGATAGATAGATAGATAGATAGATAGATAGATAGATAGATAGATA
>RQTK01000396.1:141671-182819 GCA_003991915.1 Elysia chlorotica
GGGGGGGGGAGAAAAAGGAAGAGTCGAATGTAGAAAACGCAATAAAGAAAGATGGACAGGGAGAGATAGCGCCATGGAGAGAGAGAGATAAAGAGAAAGGGAAAAAGATACAGTTCAAACAGACAAAATATACAATCATGTGTGAGTGTGTGTATAGAGTCTCACACAGGAAAAGTGAGCAAAAGCAGAGTATTTCTTCTATCCAATTTCATTTGAAGAATTGAAACCCACATATATAAGCCTTCGGCATCATCTATTATAAAACCTCAAAGGCTGCAAGGAGAAAAGCAACATAATCATGACTGTCAAGATATATTACATTTTGTTCTAGTTTCCGTTTTTTGCCTGTATCTGGCTTTCAGCAGCTGTTTAGAATCAGACATCTTGGGAGGTAAGAAACAAGGCTAATAGTTTCCAGAGCGCTTTAACATGAGTGTAACACCCACTGTAGTTGTATTGGTTACCTCTTGTTATATTGTGGTGTTCGAAAGATGTGCATTGATTTATTTGTTTATGTTCACGTTAATCGATACATATGGGTGGTTGCGTGTGATCGTGAGAACAGCTTTGTGAAATAGGGATAAAATCTGGTCATATTTCTTAGACTATGAAAAGTAGTTTAAATGGAAAAGTTGGTGGTTTTATCCGCATTTAAAAATTAAAAGGAATTATTGTTAAAATTGTGAGCAAAGAAAGAGAGAGAGAGAGAGAGAGAGAGAGAGAGAGAGAGAGAGTGAGAAGTAGATAGAGAAACAGAGACACAGAGAGAAATACAGAGATGGAGAGAAAGGGAAAGGGACGACAGGGAGAGAGAGAGGAAGAGATACAAAGACAGAGATAATTATGCGGAGACAGACAGAGACAGAGAGAGAGAATATAAAAAAGATACGGAATCTAGACAAAATGATAAAATCATAAATATTTACATATTGTCCAAAGGTTGATTACAACCACCTCCTTTTTTCATAAAATAAGCCAACTGACCAGATGGAGTATTGCATCCGTGAAATGAATAGGTGGAATCGATATTTCCAGGTAAATTGGCTTTCCACTTTCTATGCAACAGACATTTAGCCTTACTTTCTGACGGAAAAAATTTACTTCTAGTGATCGTCATTTCTCTTTTACTATTTTTTATTTTATTTTATCTTCGCGCAGTGTCTTTGTATACTGCTTTCGTCTTCGCGTGTGTTTGTGTGTGGGAGAGAGAGAGAGAGAGAGAGAGAGAGAGAGAGAGAGAGAGAGAGACAGAGAGAAAGAAAGAGAAAGAAAGAGAAAGAAAGAGAAGGAGAGAGAGATAGATAGATAGAGAGAGAGGATGATAAATAACAGTGAGTGCAAGATATTAAAAAAGTTCAATGTTGTACAACCTCAACATTTCAAGGTAGTAGAAAGGTAAGTTATTGATTTGATCCTTTGAGTAGATATCCGATGCGTGAGGTGTATTGATCTAAGTGTTACTCAATATTACTCAATATGAAAAATAATTTTGATGAAGTGTAAACAGAACAAACACAGACGAATAGGTGGAATGTCAAATAACAATATATAAGGTGATAAGGTGTCGGTTAACAGAATGAAAAAAGGTTTTAAAGGTGTATATTGTTTATATGATTTATAAGGTTCATAAAGGGTAGGCTATTATGAGCGGCGGAAGAGCAATGATGCAAATATACATAGACGAAGAAATGCACATACTTATAAATCTAGATATATAGGCGGAGAGAGGGATGGATAGACAGATAGATAAATAGATAGATAGATGGATATAAACTTAGCAAAATAGTTACATAAAAATTAGAATTATTTCAAATTACAGAAAGAGAGAGAGAGAGAGAGAGAGAGAGAGAGAGAGAGATAAATAAAATATAACGTTTTATTTACATATGACTGTTCTAACGCATAAATAATTATAGTAATGCATGTCTGCCTATGTTTATAAAGATATAGGACATAGAGGCACAGGAAAAGGGACAGAGAGAGAGAGAGAGAGAGAGAGAGAGAGAGAGAGAGAGAGAGAGAGAGAGAGGGGAGGGGGAGAAAGACGAGAGAGAGAGAAGAAAACAAAGTGAGGAAAATGCAAAACTCGAGTGCTTATTAGTAAAACCATATGGTATAAAGATGAAAGGGAAATGTAATTTAAATGGAGAGCTATGTAAAATCAACAGAAACCAAACTTTTCGTTCTATTTTATTCTATTAATGCGCTTCCCGTATTGTCATATTTCAAATCCACCATCATTTATGAGGTTCACGATATTAGCCTTATGTGAGTAGGAGTTTTAAAGTATAACACATTGAAGCTGATATTGAAGTTTTTAATTGTTGTGAACTTTATTAAATTCATGGTTGCGGAAAATGTCTTAAGCATTTTACATCAGCGTAGAGGCAACCGGGGAACCATTTCCGCTTCATGCTTTTAATTTCTTAGGGTTGATCTAAATGATGGATGCCATCATGGCTTGCTTGCAAATAATGAAACGGCAAGAACAAAAGGAACAAAAGATGGAAGAAATAGAGAAGATATACAAGCACATGTGTTGTAACCCTAGGGGATTGTATCAAGGCTATGGCTGTAAATCGATAAACAAATGAGTGTCAAGGATATGGCTGTAAATCGATAAACAAATGCAGGAATACATTTCAGAACAAAAGAAAGTTTAATACACAACTGTCTTGTTGGTATTTTTTTAATAAGTTCGGCATAATCTCATCTACCTTAAAGAAAGGCAAGTTAAGATAAAAGTAAGCCAATTCTAAAATTGTATTAGGTCTTGGCTTAATAAATGCATGTGGAAATGATATTATATAATCAAAAGCTGCCATGCCTTATCGTAATAAATGCAGCAGATCTTGAGATCGTATTTTACTGAATTAGTTAAAAAAAAAAATAGGCCTGTCTGTAAATTTAATAAATACAAATTTAATGTTGTAACATGACCATTATAAACATAAATGTGTTTAACACATTTGTTATTGATTGCTTACAGACTTTCAAACATAAACTATGTTGTTTTTTAGTCCACATTTTCAACAACGTATGCTTTTCTGTAATACAGCTCTATTTTAGTTTAAACAAAAACGACAAAACAAGGCTATGACTGTACAGTAAATCGATAAACAATGCAGGAACACATCTCAGAACAAAAGAAAGACAACTGACTTGCATGTCCTTTCGAGAAGTTGGTATTTTTTTTTAATAATTCCGGCATAATCTCATCTACCTTAAAGAAGGGCAAGTTAAGATAAAAGTAAGCCAATAAAAATTGTATTAGGTCTCGGCATAACAAATGCATGTGGAAATGATATTATATAATCAAAAGCTGCCATGCATTATCGTAAAAATGCAGCAGATCTTGAGATCGTATTTTACTGAATTAGTTAAAAAAAAAAATAGGCCTGTCTGTAAATTTAATAAATACAAATTTAATGTTGTAACATAACCATTATAAACATAAATGTGTTTAACACACATGTAATTGATTACTTAAGACTTTCCAACATAAACTATGTTGTTGTTTTTTTAGTCCACATTTTCAACAACGTATGCTTTTCTGTAATACAGCTCTATTTTAGTTTAAACAAAAACGACAAAAGAAGGCTATGACTGTACAGTAAATCGATAAACAATGCAGGATCACATCTCAGAACAAAAGAAAGTTTAATACACAGTTGACTTGCATGCCATTCCGAGATGTTGGTGTTTTTATATAGTTATTAATTCCGGCAGAATATCCTCTACCTTAAAGAAGGGCAAGTTAAGATAGAATTAAGCCAATTCTAAAATTGTATTAGGTCTTGGCTTAATAAACTAATATTGAAAGGATATTATAGATTCAAAAGCTGCTACTTTTAATGTTTTATTATTTTGCCTTAAACTTTAACTACCTGCCTCTCTGTCTTTGTCTCTCAAGCTTTAATCTTTCTTTCCTTTTCTCTCTCTTTTGCCTGCCTCTTTGCATTTCTCTTCTCTTTTATATGTCTTTCCTTTTTCCCTCCCCTCCCAACCTTCTCCTCTTCAACACTCTCTCTTTCATTTCTGTCCGTTAATCTGCCTTTGTGTGTCTGTCTTTCTGTCCCTGTCTCTATCTTCAAATATCTCTGTCTTTCTCTGTGTCCCTCTTTCTTTCTATCTCTCTCTCTCTCTCTCTCTCTCTCTCTCTCTCTCTCTCTCTCTCTCTCTATTTATCTCTCTCTATTTTTCTCTTTCGCAGTAAGCAATATATAACACACAGTAGTCAAGTTACTCCTCTCTTCCTGTTCAAGTCTCCTCTAACTAAGACTTCAGATCAGCTATACACATACAGTCTACAAAGTACAAAGTACAAAAAAGCGCTTTTAACACACTCAGCGAAAGATCGCTCGTGTAATCTTATTCAAAGAGGAGAAAAGATAGAGACTTAATGCAATTTACATCGATGCAAAAAACTTACTGATCTGAACAGAATGACTGAGAATCTTAAACCTGAGTTTTCTCTCTACAACTCTTGACGAGTTGACCCAGACACTCAAAAATCACATTTGGCTTTTAAGGTCTAGGGATGTAAGTACAACGTTGTAGTAAACTTACGTTTCTTCTGAACTATAACTATAAGAAGGCTTATGACGAGTTTTAAGCTACCGCGACATTGTACTTATGGTCCCTGAAGATAGTTCGGCGGTGAACACAGATTCTGTAAAAGCCAAAAAAGAAGTTTTGAAAAACATGGATTGGAATAGAAATTTAACCCGAAGAATAACTATATTGGTTTGTCTGTATTATACTTCTATCTAGATCAGCCTATGTGTCTGTCTATCTTCTTGTTTGTTTGTCTTTCCGTCAGTCTGTCTGCTTTTATCTCTCTCTTTCTCTATCTCTTTCTCTCTTCTCTCTCTCTCTCTCTCTCTCTCTCTCTCTCTCTCTCTCTCTCTCTCTCTCTCTCTCTCTCTCTCTCTCTCTTCCCCTTTCTCTATCTCTTCTCTCTCTCTCTCTCTCTCTCTCTCTCTCTCTCTCTCTCTCTCTCTTCCCCTTTCTCTATCTAGCTATTGACAATCAATCCATCTATACATCTATCTGCCACTCTTCTTTTCTCTCTAATTCACAATGCACTCTCAAAATCTAGACCCGTATAAATGTACTACATACACAAACATACGTTTTCTTTTACTGCTTCATGTTCATGGACAATTGTTTACGCCAACTGGAATAACGACTCAATTATCACATAAGATAGGAATAAAAAAATCTTTATAGGCACCCGTAACCGTAGAGTTATTACTGTTTCTATGGATAGAAATGAGAAATCAATATATAAATGTCGATTGTGATATGTCGTCAAAGAACTAGATCGCAGTGCGGAACAAATTGCTAAGCGATAATGGATATGAATGTAAGGCTGGTAATAAAAACAAACTGTCAAGCAAAATACATGCATATATCTAAAGGGCAAACTGCCATATACGATACACTGAAAGATAAAAAAAAGACTAAGAATGGATGGACAATTTTCAGGCGAGCGTAATTTTTGTTAATCTAGTTTCGCTGATATTTTTTTTGTATTCCAGAGTGAATGGGAGAGATTATAAGTACACACTCCACAAGGAAAGTTATGAATGTTAAAATTTTACTCAATATTGTAAACGTTTTTTTTTTTTTTTTTTGGTTTCCAAAACCTCATGCAAAGAAATGGTGAAAAGACACGCTTTACCACCAATTAACTTTATTGCAGATGAATATAGCCTTTAGTTATTCTAAACTTGGACAAATTAGAGGAACCCCCCTTGACACACAACAAAAAACCCCACCAATTTACAACAGTTTCAAATGAAGTTGCAGCTATTTAGATCAAATTCATAATATTCTTAATATTCTTTTTACACGATTCAGATTACACCAAAAGAGAGAGAAAGAAACAGAGACAGAGAGATATCGACGTAGGCAAAGAGACATAGAGAGAGATGGAGAGAAAAAGAGACAGATATAGAGATAGGGATTGATCAAGAGAGACAGAGAGCAAGATGGGGTGGGAGAGACAGAGACAGGCAAACAGACAGACAGAGATAAAGATGGATAAAACGAAAGAGATAGAGAAATAGAGATAGAGCGAGACAGATTATAGACGCGTGCCTCAATAGCCGCATCCCACTGTTACATTTTGCAGACCCCCCTATATGAGGGATGACATATGAAGCATATGTTCGGAACCTGGTGTGAGGCTTACGGAGCATCTTCTGGCTAGCCCTGGTGACATTCACATTCTGTTGTGTATCCAGACCAGTAACGGTTGGCACGTGCTGAAAGCACAGGAGTTTTCTTGTATCTGACATGAAGACAGGAGGAGAAAAGGGGGAGAGAGAGAGGGGGAGAGAGAGAGAGAGAGAGAGAGAGAGAGAGAGAGAGAGAGAAAGAGAAGAAAAATAGGGATTGAGAGGATAATAGAGGGCGGTGCATGACACATTTAATATTTACCGAATTAACAGAAGATTGGTGTATCAATGTTTGAGGGATGGAAAAGAAAGGAACAACCATACAAAGACAAATTGGTTAGTTAGACCAATGGTCTATTGGAGGCTCGAGGTAGAAAGGAAGGGTGATGGTTTTTTTAAACTCAAGTATAAGGAACTACGGACACATTAAAGTAAATGGTTATGATTAGAGCTAACAGGGTGGAATTCGTGTATACTTTTGTGAGACTTTCAAATCTAACAAAGACAGTAACAAAACTTTGTTTAAATCCACTCAGTTATTTTTAGAAGTAAATGAAAAAGTTTTGAGGGACATTCATTCTGGAGATGGGCAGGTAATTTTCTGTATAGACAAAATGTTTAAAAGCAACACTTTGGGTTTTAAAAAAATGCGATAAATAAATAAAACCTCTAAGTTTTTATGTTTCTATGTTCTATTATAATAATCTCAAAACACTTCAGTGCCAGTATACTGATTCAGTTGATTTTTTTTTAAAAAGATTTAGACGACTATTTTTGTATGTAAATATCAAATAATTAATAATGATTACGTTTCCGTCATGTTTTTCTCAAACGAGCTCTACACGGAGACGATTGCCCGGCTGAGGTTCGAACCTTGACTACCCTGGTGTTCAGGCAAGAGCACTGCTAAGTGAGCTATATGGCGCACCCAACAAGAATTTATTTCCTCAAGTTTGTATGAGTCCAGATGTAATCTAGCATTTAAGTACATGTACATAATTAATTATTTCCATGTGTATACAGAGCTGTTTTTTGTTGTTGTTTTTGTTTGTGTTAATGTTATTTTGTTGGTAGGGAAGGGGGGGGGGGCTTGATCAAGACATTGACAAAGTGACCCACCTCTATACTCAAATTTTCCTGATGCCACGATGTAACAGTCTCTACCCCAGGCAGGCAGTACTTGACTTCATCTTTTCACCTGACCTGATGAAATGATGCTGAAGTGGGCGAAAGTCGAGTTTTGGGGCCGCGGCACCTTTACTTTACAGGTACAGGTGAGTTCCACAAGGCAGTCAGTCAGTCAGAGCCGAGAGAAGAGCCCTCTTGAGATATGGAAGCTTTCGCCCCTCAAGGATCTTACGTAGGTTTCCTCCCAAGTCGCATTATTGCTCTAAGCATAAATATGTTGTAGGAGAAGGAACACCTACGGAAACGTACTTGTACCTTCACAAAGCGTTAGTGTTTACTGTTTGCACTTAGCTATTTGGCAGTACTGACACGTATTGAGAAGTGGTTATTGGGCCTAAACATTAAAAGCTTTGCAATGCATACAACTATAGCTGAAGGACATAGGATTGTAAGTGCAACGTTTTGGTTAGCTTACGACGTGTCTTAAGATAATTATAAGAATAAGAAGCTACTTCGACGTTGTACTTACAACCCTTAGTTGAGCCATTAGACATGGAGTTTTCTGAATGTTCATTGGCTCAGCAGGTCTAGGGTAGTGTATGATTGGGCGCCGGTACAGCTTCCTTAATCCATCGTCTTCGTATTTATTATGTAGTCCATCCCACCCTGTCTCGTGAGTGGCAGCACATAAGATTGTCAGACGCCAGTTCGGGGCCCGTCCACAAAATAACCTATATAGTGTTGATATTGGACGTTAAACCTACTCAACAAAAACAACACCAACAACAACAGCAAGAATTCTAGCGATTACTACCTACCTAGGGGCCAGTACGGGCTCGTATTGAACAGTGGTTATTGGGCTCAAACATTAGCACTTACAGTGACATCCCTTCGCTGCCTTGTAACTACTAATCTGGGAATACCGATGATATGCCCAGTGGGCAGTGGCTTGCCAGTCAAGTCAGAGCACTAACAACTGCACTTAACGCCAGTAAACGGGCGCGCACTAATAGCGCAATCACTGTGCCATCTCTCTACACGTTATTTATTTCACGAGCTGCAGCGTCTATACAGTGGAACAGGTTATGTACATGTATTGGGGTTTGCAGCTTTGAGCGACTCAGCTGTATTGAAGCAGATGCAGAAACCACCAATAATTTATTAGGTAACCCCACTGATGCACTCTCAAAGAGTTCTATTTAAAGAGCGTTCTACTTTAATACATGCTTTGTGGTCTAAGTGATTGTTACGGATGACATAATCATGACGCTTAGTCATGGGGTTTACTAATCGCTGATTGGATATGTAAGTCCAAGAAAGAGCTATGATTGGACGCGGTGCAGATTCCCTTGCCTATCGTCTTTGTTTGTACTGAAGGTCCGGTTGTCACAAGGCCTCTATAGGAACCGGAAAAGGGTGAAAAATGTCCAGATTTAGACCTGTCCGAAATGGGGTTTTTGAGAGCAAAGGACTACACTGACCTATGGAAGCTTTCGTGAGTGTTCTGTGCAACAGTGGTCTAAAACTCTTATCATGTTAAACTATTGTCTCACTTTTCGGGTGCTCCGTTCTAACTTCTATTGGGTCCTAAAGATTAAACCCTTGAATTTCTCTATAGTTGTAGTTTAGTTGGTTTAACGTCCAGAATCAGCAATATATAGGCTATATGTGGACGTGCTCCAAGACTAATGTCTGACAATTTGATGTGCTGCCACACACGAGACAGGGCGGGTATACCACGACTCCTGTCTCAGCAAGTCAGAATAACCTGACACTGACCCAATCAGTGGGTAGAGAAATAGCCAGGGCTCGAACCACGGACCTTTTGCCGCGGAAGCCGATGTTCTACCCCAGGGTCATCGCCCCCCTCCCCCTTACACTGATCTATGGAAGCTATTTTGAGAGTGTTCTATGCAACAGTGGTCTAAAACTGTTGTCATTTTAAACCATCATCTTATATTTCGGTGCTCTGTTCTAACCTCTATTAAGTCCTTAAAGGATTAATGCCCTTGAATTGCTCAAATAGACCTGCAACATGCTTAACCCATCTCTTCTCTTAGGATTGGTTAATAAGATTCGAATCCCCTGTTCTGCTGCATTATATTGCTATTAATTTAACAATGGACTCTTCTCTAATGCATATTGTATTATTTAAAATTCCATGTGAATCTACCGTATGTTCAACACTACAGACTGCTTCTCTCCCCGTTTTTAGGGACACTTACTGAACCAGAAATGTCAATCACTGTTGATGGAAAATGGACAAAATAGAAGAAGTGTACGGGTCGTTCTCAAAGGGTATTCGTTAAGAGGTACAGATAAAGAGGTAAAAAATAGGACAAAATTGCCACTTGAAAGTGATGTGTTCCCAACGTCACAATCGTGTGTTTCTTATAAAAATTGTTGTTTTAAAGGCAGTTGGAAATCTCCTCAGGGCATTCGTGTTGTATAGATGAAAACTAAACTAAGATGTTGTTTGATGTTTTTTTTCCGTTGCAGTGGTAATTCTTTCTCTTCCCATATTATATATTAAATCTTCTTATTGTTTTTGTGTCACAAACCAATACGTGGTATATACATTTTTCTTGCTCTGACAATTTAATAATACCTAATTGCTAAAATTTAATGAAAGAAGTCTATTAAGAATTGAATTGGAGAACAGTATCTCCTTTTTCTGTTAAACTTTTAAAATATATTTAAATTGTATACTTATGTTCTTATTCAATGAACTATTTAAACCTCTCTAAGGAGTTCTCTATAATCTTTATTTACACAAAAAACTGTCTTGTTTGCTTCTAGACACAAGAATGCAATTATCTAAGACTTAACATATTATCAAGTCTAATAACAAAGCCACAATACCAAAATGGCAACAGCTTTCATTAACAACTGGATTAGGAGGTGAACGCATGAAAAGATATACAAGTTCGACAAGTTCATTCCGGAAATCTGCACTACCTTTGTAAATAGATTAAGAACATTTTATGAAAATGAATTAGTTATTAATTACTTTTCGGATTCCCTTTTTTATTAAATGGAATTTGCGATCTGTATTTTGTTAGGATAGAATTAGTTATTAATTACTTTCCTAATTCCCTTCTTTATTAAACGAAATTTGCGATCTGAATTTTGTTAGGATTAGTGCAATGTACTTATTTTTTTTGTTGCCTTTTGTTCGGTTTGTGCTCGTTGTTGTTTAGTTTTTGTGTTTTTGTTTGGGTAGCACAACGTTGGTATCAGATATTATCATATATTCACTGTATTTCGTTCGAACACATAAGAAATTTTAAAAATTTAATATTTGTGAGGGATGCGAGAAATCAATCTGAAAAAAATGCTGACATAAAACGGTTTTCTTTCTTGTGTTTGTAGTTCAGATATAATTGAAGTGGTACGATTTTCTGTAATGATAGCGGCAACTCGTTCAATCTATGTCGCTTGGTCTCTTTTCTGTCATCAAACAAAAGATTTTACTTTTCCACACAACTAGTCGAATATATTTCACTTAGTTTCTTTACTGTGATCAAAGCAAAAGGTTTTACTTTTCCACTTTCTTTCCTCTCCTCAAATTAAAAAAAAATCACTTTAACTAGTGATGTCTCTGAAAGCCATTAGATCTATATCTCTCTATGGCCAATATACGTTTCCACTAGTCCATTAGGGAATATTCTGGATTCGATTTTTTAAAAACTTGCAATGCTTACCCTACTAAATCATTTTGAAATTAAAATGTATATTGGTATTGAGAACTTTGGTATAACTGATAATACCAAAACTTTACTTATTGAGGTTCTGTATTTACCTAAATTTATTTTATAACATGGCCTTTATTGGTTGCTGGTTTTTTTTTTTTCGTGTATTTTTGTTTTTTGTTTTTGGTTGGTGTTGTTTCTTTTCATTGGCTGCGGTGGGGAGGGGGAGGGGAGATATTGATTTAAAAAAAAAGTCTTATCTGTACAACAAACAATTCTCGCCAGTGGACAAATTTGACTCCTGTATTTTTGTCTTAACCTTGTAACAAACATATGAATGACTTTTGAGCATGCAATCTATGTAACAGATATAAAGTAATTTTCGGGAATTGATAAATTTTGAAAAAAAAATTCTTCCCCTATGATCAACAAAAAATCTTTTCGGACACAAATCGACCAGCAAAGGTTAAAACCTCTGGCATCAAACTTGCCAGTTCAGAGCTCTAGCCAACTGAACAACCGGCATCACCCAAGTTAGCTCCTCCTGGAATGCCCCGACCGACCAATGGTGAATAATGGACAAGGAGTGCAAACCCGAGGCTCACAGCTACTGCCCCGAGTTGTTCAACTGTTTACCGAGTGATGGATTGTGGTAGGTGAGTGAGACATGTTGGCTTAGTCTCGCCTCGTGGAGCCGGGATAAGGTGTGAGAGATGAGTCGCGTATGTTTTTGGACTATTGGGTACATGGGTAAAATAATGTGGTATGATGAGTGTCAGAAAAATTGATGCGCATATTGGATTGAGACTTACATAGAGTTGGACATATCGACTACCAGTGTACAATGAATTTTTAGCTACATGAGTTTTTCTATCATTGAAAAATAGGACGCATCAGTAAAATTGAATACAAAGTCAAACAAAAGATTATTATAACACAATTTCTCTCTTTCTTTATCTCTCTATCCTTTTCTCTCGCTCTCTCTATCTCTCTCTCTCTCTTTCTCTCTTTTCTTTGTTTTTATTGCCAGCATTCTTATCTTTAAAAGTTCAACGGCATCATTCAAAGATTCCAAGTTAGGGAACTATACTGATAAAAATTCAAAATGAAAACAGAATCCATCGGTTAAAATAAGACTTTTCTATCAACGCTATTACGGCTCTTAACATTTGAGTATCAGTCTCAAACTTCTAGATTTTACTCAAAATTAGAAGCACTTCGACACCACATTAACCCGATTTTCGATCTCATATCACATTTCAAAATACCAACAGTACTCCGACCCGACTATGATATAAACCATTTTTTTTCGAATACTAAATGACTACCCAAAATACAAAAGTACTCCGATTCAATAATACCCGATTCCCGAATCTCAAATGACTACCCAAAATACAAAAGTACTCCGATTCAATAATACCCGATTCCCGAATCTCAAATGTCTACCCAAAATACAAAAGTACTCCTAAATAACAATACCCGATTTCCGAATCTCAAATGACTACCCAAAATACAAAAGTACTCCGATTAAAATAAGACCCGATTTTCGATCTCATATCACATTTCCAAAATACCAACAGTACTCCGACCCGACCATGTTATAAACCAGATTTTCTCGAATATAAAAGTACTACCCAAAATACAAAAGTACTCCGATTCAACAATACCCGATTCCCGAATCTCAAATGACTACCCAAAATACAAAAGTACTCCGATTCAACAATACCCGATTCCCGAATCTCAAATGACTACCCAAAATACAAAAGTACTCCGATTAAAAAATACCCCATTTCCGTATCTCAAAATGACTACCCCGAAAATACAAAATTAATCTAAAAGTACTCCACTGCAATCCGTTTTACATTTCACAAATTTCACAAAGGGCAGGTAACTCCGGCTGCTTCTTGTCGACTTCCGTACGGCAGACAGACAGGCGGCGCCACTGGTTTTCCTGGACCGCTCTCCGGCTCCCTGGACGCCTTGTAAACTGCTCACCTTACACAAGGCGGAGCAGGTAATGGACTCACCAGATTGATGTTCGGGTGCAAGATTAAGATAAAGTATCCCCAACGGTGCCTCGTTTCTCTTCTTTTCGCATCCGTTCGGATTTGTTCCTCTCCTTTTCACTTCGCGTTTTATCCATTCCGATTTGTTCGTATTATTTTCGTATCACTTCTAACCAATTCGGATTTTTTTTCTTTTTTTTTTTTCATTTCTCTTTTGATTCGTTCGAATTTGTTCCTTTTCTTTTTTCTTTTTTGGGTCGTCCATTTGGATTTGCTCTTTTTTTTTTTTTACTTCTCTTCTCATTCGTTCGGATTTGTTCTTTTTCGTTTTACTCCTCTTCCCATTTATTCGGATTTTTTTCCGCTTCTTTTCACTTCTATACTCATCTATTTTGATTTGTTCTTATTCCTTCCATTTCTTTTGGTTTTCCTCTTTTTTTGTGTCGGATGTGGTGATGGGCGTGTTGTGATTAGATTTTAGCTACTCAAATCTACATGGATTTATGTTTAACTATCTGTTTTTTAAGGCTTCACCTTGATTGTCATGACGATTTGTTTTGTTAGCATGTTGATTTATATATCTATACATCTCAAGGCCTTCCTTTGAGTATGCCTCTGGGCATGTTTTTTCTTGTTGGGCTTTTTTTAGTCTGCCTAGATGTATATTTCTGTGTTATTTGATGGGTTCGTTTTGGATTTTTGTGTTGGTTTTTTTGTTGCTCTAGTTCGTTTTTCTAAAAATATGTTTTCTATTATTTTTCTTACTAGATTAGTGTATGTCATTTCTTCATACATGTTACAATTAATATATTATAATTATATGTTGGCCGAGATAACGCATTTAATTTTTCAAGGCATTTAATATTCAATTGCCTTTTCGATACACGGGTAAATTGTTTCTTTACTTTTCGTGGTATTAGATTATGTGTTTTTGTTGCGTGTACAAATTTTTACGATAAAACTTATGATTTGGAGTTAAATTTGCTTGTTTGCTGTTTTATTTTTCCTCTAACAAATAAAGGAAGATGGGACTCTTTGTATGCAGTTGTTTTTAACTTCGATTGTAAAATCATAGCTAGTGCTATGTTATATTGATATTATTAATGTATCACAATTAATAAGAAATAAACATATTTTGAAATGTAGTTCGATACACTATCAAAGTAGAAAGATACATAGTAACTTCATTTATTGTTTATGTCTGCTCAAGAGGTAGTAGAATCAAATTCCTGAAATATAACCTTTACAATAATGAGAAAATCGCCTTCCCAAATTCTAAAACCAACAATGAGATTTTAACGTGGGAAATGTTTATGCGGTGCTAGGGTACCAATGTGTTGTATGAATGTTTGGATCTGGACTCAGCCTTACAGAGGTCACCGGCTGTCTTAAATTTAGCCTACTGAACGCCTGACATTTAATCGTGTATGAAGTATTAACAAATAACACATGGTAGTCTCACATACTCACATTTTTTAAGTTGACCGTAATATTAACCTGTGCTTATTTTTGCCTGTCCATTTTCTAATACTGTACTAGATGTAAGTACATGTGACCAAGATGGTGGTTCGCTTTCAAGTTACAATATAGTTCCTATACGGGGACGAGGCCCCAAAGCGAGATATTCGGAACTTTGCCAATCACATTCTACCATCATTGATACATCCCGAGTGGTATTCGAACCTGGACCTACGTATCAAAGGCTGACATTTTAATCCCCGTTCAATTACATACCACCGCTTTTTGTTGCACAAAAGACATTTTATAAAGCCTGTTTAGTACTTAGTCTCTTCTGTGCTTGTATCTAATACAGTTTAACTTCTCATTAATATATTCATAGCAGGTATAAAAATGCAATATTTAAAGAACATAATGCAACTGCAAGTAAGTCCTTGATTTGATATTCCACAAAGAGAACTTGTTTAAAAATATACCATTACGGCCAGTTCCACAAAGCTAACGTTTCTTAGTACAGTATTAAGATAGATATCCCTCATTTTTAACAATGACATCCAAATCTTTCATTTTGTACACGAGCAAAGACGTATCTTTTCGCGTGAGTAAGACTATAAGACGTAAACAACCGTTTAATTCTTATTTTGACATTTCTTTTCCGAATAGTCATTCTCTCTTTACCCCTCTACTCCTATCCCTTCATAAACTTCTTAGTAACTGGCAAGAAGCTGGTTACCTTTCAAAACACCTTAAGTACTTCATGTTTACGACCACGTTATTTCTTTCAGAAAACATGTTTGTTATGAAAAAGAGGAACCTGAAGTATTTGCAGTATGAACGGGGAAAACCCATCGTTCCTACGTTTTGACACAAATTGACAGTTCGTGGGGAAGTTAGGCTATTAGCTTAAAAATGTTGTGTGTTGCAAACCTTGTGTCAGGGATTACCTAGGTGCTTTACGGCCGTTTTCCGTTACCTTTTTTACGTTTTTATTTACAAAGGAAGATATGCCATTCATCATTGTCTTTTTGAAATGGACTGTGGGTTTTTTGAGTTTTTTTTTTCTAACTAAATTGCATCTGAGCCACACACAAAAATCGGCAAACAAATTCAAACTTTCTTAGGGTGAAATTTCTGTCCATTTTTAAATGACTTAGATAAAGGTCTTCGCGACGGATTATTTCTACCATTTCATAATTTATTACGTGAGATGGTCTATACTGTACTTTATGCAATGAAAACAATATTAACAGCGCGCGAGTTTGAAGTTTCTCCTTTATCCTGGTTCAAGTGGTCAAGCATATCAGGAGGTCTGCGGTTCGAATCCCGCGATCCGTCCGATTTCGTCCTCTGCAACTGGTTGGGTCGGTGTCAGTTTAATGTGATGGGCTAAGACAGGAGCCATGGTATCCCCGCGCTCTCTCTGGGTTGCAGCACGGAAATTTGTCAAACGTTAGTCTTGGGGACCAGACACAATAATTATAGTCCATACAGTGCTGACGTTGAACGTAAGGTAAAAAACAAAACAAGACAAAACATCTATGAGACAGTAAACTGTTATACAATGAAAGCAATGTTAGCGAGCTTGATTAATTCGTATCCTGAAATCAGAATCTTGAAAAATAAAGAGGCGTGGTGACCAGCGAAACCACGCAGAGTCTTATTTATATACTATGTACGCAGTTAAACTCACGAACATATGCTAATGAAATCAATAGTTTTTTGTTTATCGATTTAAGAGCATGAAAATAGTTACAGCAGCTAAAAAGGGAAGACAGACAAGATAGTTGTTGTTGTTGTTGTTGTTGTTGTTGTTTGTATTGTTGTTGTTGTTGTTGTTGTTTAGTCCAATGGTCTCTTAGCTTTCGCTCTTTTGCCCAGGGCCATGCATAAGAAGGCAGCAGAGTAGAGAGACAGCCTGGGGATAAAGTGGGTGTGATCGTTTGGGTTGGGTAGGAGTAGAAATAATAGAAACCCCCAGCAATGACATGAAGGCAAGTTAGATAATTTTATGTACCTTTTCTTTCTTAATTTCATAATATCTTAGAAATGCACCGGTACTAAATAAATATACATGCATCAACAAAGGAGTGTCTATGAATGATCACTTTTTAAATTTAAATAAATAAAATGTAATGAGTCTTTTATTTTGTTATCGGTAGACCAAAACCTTCTATTAAACGCAGTTATCTAACTACCATTTTTTAATCCAAAAACATTTCAAAGTAAAAATAAACGTTTTTGATTTAAACTTGTGTGTCTCTCAAAGAACGGCTAAAAAATAAACACAAAGACGTTCTATTTCTTGTTCTTACGGTATACATATTCCGAAAAAATAGAAAATTATCAACAAAAATGATATATGTAAAACGAAATACAACAAATCGTCATCAACAATAGCAACAACAAGCACAAAGACAATATAAAAAAGTATAAGGTAAATCTTGGGAGAAAAAAATAACAACAGCAACAACAACAACAACAACAACAACATCAACAACAACAACAACAACAACAACAACAACAACAACAACAAAAACAACCAAACAGAAAAACTTGACGGTTCCCTCCTAAAAACAGAACAAAATTAAATCTTGAACCGATTTGCGGCATATGTAATTTCACGAGAGCTCCATAAAAAATCTATAAGTTGTAAAAGAAAACACCAAACGAAGAGACTGGAAACTGTGGGAAAAAATTAGTTAGCGTAAAATCAAACAAACGTAATTCAGTTTTGACAGCCGTTAACAACTTAAGCCACTTTTCCGTCAAGAAGTAAAGTAGCCTTTAAAAAGAATTTTAAAAAAAGGAAAGCAAAGTTTTCATGAAAATGAGAGAAGCTTACAAACAATAACAAGCTATATACAGAAAATGAATGCAACAACAAAACAAACCACACACTTTTGAGACAAAAATAACAACAATAATCAACAACAGTAAAGATATTCAAAACAAACTCCAAAAGAACACGATTTTAAAAGCAACCGCCCCTCCCCTAAAAAAAAAAAACAACCAAAAAAAACAACAACAGCAGCAACAAAACATAAGAAAGAAAGAAAAACAAGAAAAAAAACAACGAAGGAACAAAAAGAAGGATCGGAAAAATCCTGTCGGATCAAGAAACCAAGGGCAAGTCTCGCCGTATTCCGAAGGCGAAGGTAATGAAAAGCAGCTTAACGCCGGGAAGTAGCAGCTGCGATAACACAATCCGCGGTGGCCCTGGGGTAGAACATCGGCTTTCGAAGTAAAAGGTCCGTGGTTCGAGCCCTGGCGCTTTCGCTCCCTACTGGTTGTGTCGGTGTCAGTTTAATATGACTGGCTGAGAGAGGAACCGTGGTACCTCCGCCCTGTCTCGTGTGTGGCAGCACATAAAATTGTCAGACTCCAGTCTTGGGGCCTGTCCACATTATAGCCTATAAAGTTCTGATGTTGCACGTTAAACCAACTCAACTACATCACAATTGGCTTCCTTCAGAGATGTCAACTTGAGGCAAAAAACGTATCCGTTAATGCTTATTCTCTTATAATTTTTTTAAGGCCCAATGATAATAATGGTTTGATAACGCGAAGAAGTAGCAGCTATGATCGAGCATTGTACTTTCTAGGAAAAAGCATACTTCTAGTAGGACATCTCCTAGATTTCTATAGAAGATCCTATTATTCAGTGGGTTCCCAAAATGATGTCTAACAAATGTACGTGCTGCCAAACATAAAACAGTGCATGGATTGTGCATACCACTATAATGACACCGTCACTTCCAGTAGTAAAATTTAAGAATTATAATTTTTTTCTGATATATTTTGGGGTAAACAGGATGAAACGTATAATGATAAGTTGGGTTGGACGCTTTATCTAAATGTCTGTCTCGCTAAGTCAATTACTCTTTGTAAATGTAATTACGGTTTTTATACATACTTTTTTATTTTTTACCCCTTACTTTCCCCTCTGTTTCATTCATTTCTATCGTTCTCTTTGGATCTTGTCACCTATCTTTGAGGATAATATCCAGTCTTTTGTTTGTTTGTTGTTGTTCCTTTGTTTTTTTGTTTTTGGTAATTTAAAAAAAAAAACTTTATTTACAGTCTATTAACTTTGTTTATTCTCTGTATCGCTCTCTCTCTCTCTCTCTCTCTCTCTCTCTCTCTCTCTCTCTCTCTTTCAACCTTTACCCCTGCATAATTCTCGTTTCTCTCTCTCTATCTCTCCCCCATCTCTCTATCTATCAATCTTTCCATCTATCTAAACTTTTACCTCTTTCTCAATTAATCCCTCCCCCTTTCTCTCTCTATCTCTCTCTCTCTCTCTATCTATCTCACTCTCTTTTTAACTTTGCATCTCTTTCAATCCATCTCTCTCTATTCTATTCTCGACACTCCTACTCTCTCACCTCTTAATTCATCCAGAAAGAGAGACTGATGTGAGTTTAAGGCCGCTTAAATACCAGGGATTAAGATTTTTATACTGTCTTTTTCTTCATCCTTGAGCGCTTAAGAAATCAACCTCTCCCCATGTCGGCTTCTCTTTGTAAGCCTCTAGTAATCCTCTTTGACACAAAAAGACAAAAAAAATCAAAACAAAGGCGTTACAAATGCAATAAAATTTAAAGAAGGTGGCTTGGCGACAAAGTTAAATTGGATATTTCCACAGTTAAGATTTTTTGTGCAGTGGGTGTGAAAGTTTTTTTCCCTTGTTTTGCGTTTCTACCTTTGTTTGCTTTCTTGTTGTTTTTTTTTCTACAAGACGAGACATTTATGACAGAAATAGCTATTAAGGTGTATTGAATACAAACGCCTTCTAACAATAACAACTAAAAGTTCTTGTTGTTTGTATAAAGACTTTAATGACAAGAGGGGGAGTGTTAAAATAAACAGGAAAGATATAACTCAAATATATTGCCTGCACTCATAATATGAGTTTGTATATTATAAGACATATATTTTAATTTTGATTTTTTTAAATTTCAAAATAGATGTAAGAAATTGTTTTATAAAAAAACAAATATTTTGTGTATGCAAATCATATTTGTAATGTAGATTTTTTTATGTCGTGTATAATGTATACAAGCTGTCTTTTTTATATTGATTTTTCAAGTTTTTTTTAAGGCATGACTTTGACGATGATGGTGATGATATTAGAGATTATAACGATGATGATGATGATGATGATGATGATGATGATGATGATGATGATGATGATGATGATGAATGATGATGATGATGATGATGATGATGATGATGATGATGATGATGATGATGATGATGATGATGATGATAAAATTATGATGATAATTATGATGATTATGGTGGTAGCGGTCGTGTTGTTGGAGTTGTCGTTGGTGAAAGTGGATTATAGAATAATACAAATGTATTTTAAAACAACCGTCAAGCGGAAAACGCAAATATATCATCTATCATACGTAGTGGAAAATACACGTCGCATAGATCAAAAAAGGTATGTGGCACTGGAAATGAAAAAGGAATTGTCTCAAAGTAACTAAACAAGCTGCGCTGAGTTGTATGAAATCGTTTAGCAATTTTTCTTTCGGAAATTAGGGAAAAAACCAATTCTGATTCAGATATCATTTCTCTGAGATGAGATACTGTTTTTCAAACTCATCATAGCTTATGAAAAGAGAGATGTATCTCTACATTCTTTGCAATATGCTGGGATAAAGCGCTTAAAAATGATCTTCATTATTATTATTATTATTATGATTTATCTACTATTAATACGGTTCTGTTGTTGCGCCAAGTAAAAAACATATTGTAAATGGTTTCCACTACCTGAAAATATATATCATGAGCAGGGGACTTCATTTCTTCCCTTAATTCTTCTACAAACTCAGATCGAATTCAATTAGTACTGATTATTTGAAATCTTCAGCCATGGGGATTTCCTAAGATGCGATATGTATCCATGTATCAAAATACAATTCTGCTATAGATTGGAAAACCTCAATTCGCTAACGTTTTTTTTCTCTGATAAACCAAAACCCATCGTGGTTTTTTTTACGATCTTGCTACCTATTCCTTATAACCACAGATAAAGGGGGGTTCAAAGATTCCATAGTTTTTCTTCATCTTTTTATGACTGAAGAACCTCTTTATTGTTCTTTTTCTTATTTTATTTATGGTTGTTCTATATTTAGTTCAGGAAAACATTAATTTTTTAAACGCTCTTATTGGGAAAACCCATAAGAAACTAACGTAAAGCAATTTTTAATCACTTTGGTTAAGCAATTTGCTTTACAAGCTTGCCAATGTCTTTCATTAAACTTCTTTGTTCTTTGTGTATTTACCTGTCATGGTAATCATTATAGTTTCCATCAGTCATGGATACTAATTCTACCTCTTCAAATTTGGTGAGACTAAGAAACTTACACTATATCATTTTCTTCTCATCTTCTCACTTTCTTTCTTCTATTTTGGATGCATTCCCTAGTTTCCAATGGCTCCTTAGGGGGTATGGATACCACGGTTTGTTATTTTTTCACCTCTACAATCTACCCCATTTATAACACTCGTGTCTGTTTATGTATGGTCTGACATGGTTTGAACACCATTTTGCTCCGCTGTCTGTACAAAATTCTTTTTTGTAGCATAGCATAGCTAAAAATCCTTCGCCACCCCCCGTAGCCTCACCGTCTCTATGTCTCTACGTCTCTTTCAGTAGAGTCCTTGCGATAAAGGTTCCCCATGGAGAACGGAGACGAAAGGTGAAGGAATAAAATTATGAACACGAGTCCAATGATTGCTATATCCTTATCTTGAGTTGGCAACGAGCGATCGGAAAAACCTATGCATATTGGGCTTGTTTGTGTCATCCAATAATACTTGCTATAATTATGCTAAACTTAAGTAAACAACGTAGGCAATTAGCGATCAGAAACCCCGTGCATATGGTCTTCATTATGTCATCAATTTTCATGGTATAGCTCGCAAAGTCTGTAACGAGCCATACGCCTCGCGTGTTCCAGCCCAGCCAGCCAGTCAGCCACTACGGACAGACAGATCTTCTTTTTGACAGGCCAAAGGATAATCATGTCGAGTTTGATTAGCCGAGATCTTCCAGGAAAAGAAAGTGCTATAATATAATTATGAAAGAAAGTAGCACCTTACAACAATCCTAGCATCATCTAGAGCAGTGTTAACAGCGGCAGCAGGTTAGAATTTTTAGAACCGCAAGTACAACGTAGTGCTAAACTTACGACTCGTTGTAAGATTAGGATATTAAGAAGGCTTACGACAAGTTGTACGCTACTTCAACATTGTGCTTTCCACTTCTAGGACCGTAAGTACAACTAGAGACTTAGATTAGGCTAAAGCTAGTGTCTATGGTACAACATCGCAGAAGCTTGCGGCTCGTCGTAAGCCTTCTCATCCTTATTATTCTTACAACGAGTTGGAAACTACTGCATCGTTGTGCATACCACCCTAAGTAACTAGAATCTACTACATAATTATAGCAGTTACGGTTGCTCGGAAGGAACGTTACTACCTCAAACGATGCTCTCATTTCAAAGGCTTGAACATAACTGTCTTGCACGCGCGAGCGATTATCCGCCGATCCCCAGCTGGAGGTGTGACTGGGTGTGAGCGCCTGAGCGGTCGGGGAGAAAATGTAGGTATATACAACGTATATTGAAAGTGAGAGAGATAGGTTTGAGCGACGCGATGACAGACAGGTGGCGCCACTAAAACCTCCCCCGCGCCTACCCCCTGCCCCTGCTTAAACCTAGACTAGACATAGACTGAAGTGGCTGTCCGATCGACGTTTACGTAGAGAGAGAGAGAGAGAGAGAGAGAGAGAGAGAGAGATAAAATAGACATAATAAATATATAATATTATATGAGAATCGTAGAATCTCAACACATGCTTGGAGTTGGCTTATCATCCAACGTCAGTACTATAAAGGATATATTGTTGATGGATCCCAAGACTGACGTCTAACAATTTGTTGTGCTGCCACACAGGAGACAGGGCGTGGATACCATGAATCATGTCTGAGTCGATTACATTGGACGGACACCGACTCAACCAGTAGGGAGCAAAATTGCCAGGATTCGAACCACGGATCTCCTGCGTTGGAATACGATGTTCTACCACAGAGATCTCTCTCTCCCTCTCTCTCTCTCTTCCTCTCTCTCCCTCGCCCTTTCTCTCTTTAGCTCTTTATCTCTTCCCTCTCTCTCTATCGATTTCTCTCTCTATCTTCTTATCTCTCCCCATCTCTCTTTTTCTCCATCTATCTCTTTATCTCTCTTTCTCTCTATCTCTCTATCACGTAAACAAACATACTTTTTTCGTTCTAAAAGGTTTTTTTTTGTGTGTGTGTTTTTTGTAACCCCCTGAGCAGTATGATTATAACTCCAGTTTCCAGATAGGATATTCGATATAGGAAAAAATCTCAAGAAACACCATATAATTATGATTCTTCTTTCCTCACTTTGCAAGCTTTTATCTAAATCGAAATCAAATTACTTGATTCCTAACCTTTTGTGTGGGCGAGGATCAGAAGTCGCCATCGCTTCAAAAGTGAAAATTCCCTTGTTCAAACAAATTTTTGTTTTCCTCGTTTTTCAACTAGTTTGATCTTGTTACAGTTCGAAAATTAATAAATTTAAAAAGTAAAATGTATTAATTTTAGTCCTAGTGCTTTCTTTGTGCTGGTTCTGTAAGGATTAATAGTAGAGGTGCTTTTGTTTTGTGTTGCTGTTTTTTTGTTTTTTTTTGTTGTTTTTTTAAACATTTGCAATTTCATATAAATAGATAGTAATTATAATAGAATAGAGACATATTTGCTATTTTAGAAATTATTAGTTTTACCGTTTCCTAAAGGAAACCCCGCTACTGTAGCTTTAAAGGGCAATGAAAAATGAAAAAGAAAGAGAGATAGATAGAGAGTGAGAGAAAGAGAGAGAGAGAGAGAGAGAGAGAGAGAGAGGGAGGATGTTGGGGGTCAGAGAAAGACAGAGAAATTGAGAATGAAGAAAAAAGAGCAGAAGGGTAGTACGAGAAAGAGAGAGAGAGAGAGAGAGAGAGAGAGAGAGAGAGAGAGAGAAAGAGAGAAGAAGAAGGAGACAGAGACAGAGGTAAACACTCTGATTGCCTCGACAGCTCTTGACCACTTTGAAATCAGCATCTGATAAGCATGCTCACATTAGCACACCTGTTGAGTACCTGTGACTGTGAGTAGTTCTCTTTGTGGAAGGCTGGGGGAGAAACTGCCGCTGGTGGCTGTGGTGGGGCTGTGGCTGGACTGGGGGTTCTTTCTGAAACCCTCTTTGTTTTTTTGCGCAGTCAGACCGAGGCTAAACACTTATAAGAGGGTTTCATACGGAAGCCACAGCCCCACCCCAGCCACCAGCGTCTGTTTGGCTCTGGACTCAAGGAAGCCCCAGGAGTTATTTAGAAACCATTTAGAGTGATAAACTCAGCCACCAGCGACAGTATGTCTTAGGCCTAAGCCAAGACGAAAAGCAGCTGATACCCAATCTTTCTGAAATGGAGATTTGCGAGACATAAGATTGTTAGACGTCATTCTAGGGTCTCTTCCGCAACATACCCTTTATAGTGCTGATGCTGGACGTTAAGCCAACATCTCGACACAGATACGCTAAGTTCTCCCCGTGAAACCTCTCATTATTTCACACTCTCTGAGAGACAGAGAGAGAGATATTGTAGGCGATGCAGAAAGGCAGAGCGAAATGAAGTAGTGTAGAAGAGAGAGGTTGATTGTTTATATAGGTGTTGGGTCATAACACTTAAACAAGTTAACAAGGGTAATGAGAATGAGAAGATTGCTTTAAAAACATACCCGAATGATCTTGACGGTGACAGAGAGAGAAAAAGAGAGAGAGAAAGAAAGAGAGAGATAGAGAGAGAGAGAGACAGATAGAGACAGACAGACAGATAGACAGACGGACAGACAGACAGACAGACAGACAGACAGGCAGAAATAGAGAGATAGAGAGGTTTAAATACAAGTACATTTTTTCAAACAAACAAAAAAGAAGAAAGAAACAACTTACAACATCTCGTTATTTGGAATGTAGAGTATTTATTTTGGTTTGCAGGACCTTCACAGAGTCTAATGGAAAAGTATGTAACATGGTCGTAGGGTAGAAAATTGAGAAAGGCAAAGATAAGCATGCCACAAGTGTCAAAATCCATGCACCTGAACGTAAAAATGCAAGCAAAACACGTTTCATTTTTTTTCATTTGTTGTGTCTGGTGTTTTTTTCCCGAGGTCTACAAAGTAAAAATGTTTGAAAAGCCAGCTCTTATATATCAGTAACTTTGTTGATTTCTAGCTTTTCTACGGACATATGTTGGATCGAATTACGATTTTGAAATGATTCGTGTGTATCTATTTTGTAGGTATCATACATACGATATTAAATGCAACCATTATCAAGTTGTTTATCAGAAGAAGAAAAAAACAAGGATGTTCCTCAACATTTCTGGATAAACCAAATAAAAAGAAATATAATGATTACTTCTTTATAAACACCATTTTATTCCTCCTTATTTGTCATCAGCACTCAGTTAGTTTAACTTATTTTTTATGTTGATGGCAAGCATTTAAATATGTAACATATTAGTGAAATGATACTAATATTGTTTGTATGTGCGACATAAATAACAGTTATTTATATCTTGTTTTGCTTACCTTGTATAGAAAAGGTGTCTTCGACCTTCCAAATTATTTATAGAGTGTGAAAAGCACAAAATCAGAGCAGCCAGATATTAAAAAATAACAACATAGTTTGTTTTTGGATGATTACGTGGCAAATGTTGATCAAGTGCAAAGTTTATTTATGAATAAATCTCACCTTATATATCTGTGGTGGAATGAAAATTACTTTGTTTACATTTCATTCGAATAACCACTTAACCCCTTAATCGACGCGATTCATTAATGTGGGACTGAAACAATGTTACTAATAATTATGTTAGAGAACAACATATAGATTTTATTGTTGTTGGTGTTAATGTTATTGTTGTTTTTGTTGTGGGGTTGTTGGGTTGTTTTTTTTGTGGTTAATATTGATGTTAAATCTATTTTGTACTTGATGAAAAAAGAAGTGTGAAACAAAATATTTTTAGTTTAAAAATTAGCTGGGCTATGCTTGAATGACATAATTTCTTTTAGGTATCTATTTCAAAAACTCATTACCAATGTTTATTCATGGAAAAGGAAAGGAAACGGACTAGGGTTAATGAAACATGTTTCCGTTTAGGAACCAGGTAACAAAAGAATAAAACAACCAGTGAAATAGAGAAGAAGGCAGAGATAATAATATGTTGGCAAAAAAGGAAATAATTTAATTTTAGCAATGCAAAGAAGAATCAAGTTTAAGAGATCTAGACAAGAACAGTATATTGCCAAAGACACCTCTTTTGACAGACAAAAGCCTCCACAAAAGCGTTACAATAAATCCAGATTTCCAAAGTTTAACACGAAATACATAGATTAAACCTCTCTTTTACGGATCAAAAACCAAACTAGGGAAAAACTAGAGCATCTCTGATCCTAATCTGTATAAACACGGAAATCTCGCATCAAACTTGACAGTCTGACAAAAATCTAGATAAGGGATAGAAGGCACAAACATGCCGTAGCTTAGGTCTCGTCGTAAGCCTTCTTATTCTGATATAGTTACGACGAGGCGTAATCTACGTCTTGTTTGTGCATTCTACCCCTTATCTAGATTTTTGTTAGACTACCAATTCTGATGCGAGATTTCCGTATTCATATAGATTAGCACCACTACATGTAATTTTACCCATAGCCTACAACGTGAGTACTACGATGAGCAGAATTCTAACACGAAATACAGAGATCGAACTTACTTCTAAGAATAAAAAAATCAAACTAGGAACAAAACTAAAGCACTTCTGGTCATAATCTGTATAAACACGGAAATATCACATCAGACTTGATAGTCTGACAAAAATGTAGATAAAGGCTACAACGTGAGTACTACGATGAGCAGAATAAAAGGTTTGTTTGTTTTGTTGCTTAACATCCCACGTCAGCAATATATGGACTATATTGTCGACGGGTCCCAAGACTGACGTATGACAATGTTATGTGCTGCTACACATTAGACAGGGCGGGAAGACCTGGACTTTTGTCTCAGCCGGCCACATTACACTGACACCGACCCAACAAGTAGGGGTCGAAGTTGGAAAAATACATTTTTACAGATCGTGGGATTCGAACAGCAGACCTTCTGATCTGGATACCAACGCTCAACCACTTGACCCAGTTCGCCCATGTAACGCATAAAGATAGGAATGCTGCTCTCACCTTTATTTTTTGTTTTTTTTTTTTTTTTTTTGTTTTTTTCCTTTTCCGTGTAGTTTTTAACTCGCACAAAATACATGACTTCTCAAGATGAAACAGAATTGCAAGAAATACAGAGAACACTGACCCTTAACGGAGAACATATGAAGAGTTGGTATGTACAAAGCATTCGCAGGATAACGAAATGAGTAAAAGTGATCTATTCTGTTGTTGTTGATTTTTTTAAGACACATAGCTTATAAAATTATGATCTAGGTTATCGTCTTAACGTCTAGATTTGTATGTGCCAAGGTAGATATACAAGTAATGAAAGTAGTAGTAGTGGTAGTAGTGGTAGTAGTAGTAGTAGTAGTAGTAGTAGTAGTAGTAGTAGTAGTAGTAGTAGTAGTAGTAGTAGTAGTAGTAGTAGTAGTAGTAGTAGTAGTAGTAGTAGTAGTAGTAGTAGTAGTAGTAGTAGTAGTAGTAGTAGTAGTAGCAGCAGCAGCAGCATTGTAGTAGTTATATCCGGCGCCAACATATATTTTGCATGACTGTAGGCCTACAACCTTACAAAAAGTTCACCAATATGAATGATCAAAACTGTATTTATTGTAAGAAAGAAATACAGAAAAAAATCAAGAATAATTCTGGACATGAATAATTGAACAAAAAAAAAAGAAGGGATAAGAGGAAAAGATAGAAAGAAGGAGAAGAAGAATGAATAGAAAGAACCAAGGCAACGGCATAATAAGAAAAAAAAAGGAAGCAAAATATGTAGGAAGGATACGAAAATTTACATTATCACCCCAAACTCCCAGTGACATCCCATTCGATAAGCTTCCCGGGAGCTTTCTCAACCAATTTGGTTATTTTCGCCACCTCGGACAGGCCTTGGGGTTTCGCATCCACTTCTGAATAGTATTCTTGTCATACCTATTTACTTCAACTTGATTTGCTTCCATTGGAAAGGAGAGAGAGTCCACACGAATTCCATGCGAACTGTCAGTGCTTGCAGCTTTAGAAATCGGAATGCGAAAATATATCACTGTTTAAATATATGTGTAAGGTTTCTACTTTATTTACCCGATTATATGGTCTGTAAAAGTGCTGCATTTGCGAAATACAAACCTTTAAAAAAGAAATGCCTCGTTGCTTATTTGAGACACATTTTGCTCTGGTACGTAATTTTTTTTAACAATAAGTATTGATGTAAAATTTGATAAATCGCAAATGAGTGGGTTATGAAATTAATATTATTAAATAGAAGAAAATATTATAGTCATAGATTTGTATTATAAAAGATGCTTTTTTCTTGGAATTTTTACAGGTTATTCATGCCAGAGGACATGCATTTATACTTGGTAGCTTGAGAAATCTCAAGGGAATAAGATCACTTACATATTGGTGGAAATGCTTTTAGGTCAAGCATATAGAATTGTGCATCAGTTGTTCTGATACTTAATATTTTACGACAAGCTAGAAGAACTAGTGTACAAAGATATCTAAAAAGCCATTTCCATTGGAGAGTTATTTGATAGCAGATCCATTATTTTGTAGTCGACATATTCTAGGGATAATGAAAAAATGTAACGATTAAGCTCTTAGAATGGTTTTCGTGCTCATTTTAGATGGTTATAACAATGGCAATGATACATGTATGATAGTAGTGGTGAAGATAATCATAAAGATGATGTAAATGATAATAATGATGAAGACGATGAGGTAATGATGATGATGATGATGATGATGATGATGATGATGATGATGATGATGATGATGATGATGATGATGATGATGATGATGATGATGATGATGATGATGATGATGATGATTATTATTATGGATATAATGATGACGATGAATAGGAGGAAATAGGGGAGGATCAGGATAATAATGATAATAAAGATAATTATAAATGCATATCAAGTAAAAAATAATAAAGATGTAATAATATCAAAACTAATAATAGTGTTGTACGGGTGAAAAAGATAACACATTTTTTTGGTTCATTTACTATTAAACTACGGGCTCCATTTCGCATTTTGAAATGATATTTATACAAATTTTAAAACTAACAGAGGGCCAGGTATGTTAAAAATGATCTAACCAGGAAAAATAGCAACCATCTGCACAATGTTGTTACAATATTCGTTGACTTCTGAGATTTCAATGGAACAATAAATAAATCTAGAGACACCTGTACATGAAGTTTATTCAGTAGGAGAGGAAAACAAATCTAGCACCGTGGATCTCAAGCATTTGTTTTACGCAAGAAAATAGCTGCAGTTTGACTCAGTATGTAATTTAGGCATTTGCGACTTGGTGGAGTGAGTGTGGCTCTCTTTCGATGCCCAATTAACATGTCGCTCTGTAAATATTTATCATCTTTGTTGGTAATTTAGCATCAATTTCATAGCGCCTTAGGAAACTCGTGGTGGTAGAGAAGAGACCCCTGGGTTTTTCTTTTTCCGAGTTGCAGTCCATTTGTTTTAAGGTTTTAAAAGTTAATTCTCAATCGGTTGAAAGCGTTGCACAATATAGCCGTTACCATGCTAACGTGTCGTAAAAACCAACTCACTCAATAATCTGATAATTTAAGAAGAAAAATGGACATTGTTTTACTGCATAATTTTATGAAATCTTTTCAGAAACATTTAACAAATCGGGGGATTTTCATTAAGTCCTACGGGATGGGAGCCCATTACAGTAATGGTCCAATTAGCGAGTTAACTAAATACATCAAAATTGTCAGGCTCACGTTCTGCAGAATACATATGCAACCGAGGATTCTACATTGTGGCATGTGTAAAATGTGACCATTTAAATGAAAGATACACCTCTATTTGTATAACACGAAACTATAATATTGTTGAAGATTCTCGAGTTAACATTTAATTTATCTAAAGAGCACCATCGTGTTCAATAGATTACAAAACTAAAACAGTGATAAAAGTCAGGAGGAGTATCTCGAAGCAAGGGGATTACAACGAGGAAATTTCCTGAAAACAACCAGGCAAAAGACGCAGATGTCAAAACATTAGATAGAATGCGATATATGCCAACGTAAACAGTGTAAAAAAAGAACAGGTTTCGTATTTTAGCTTGTCAGGTAAACTATGTGTTGCTTTTTTGGTTTTACTTCAACCGTAAAATCCAAGATCTGCAGAAATGAATTTAGAAAAAAAAAACAGTGAACAATTTTGAAACAAATTAAAACGGGAGAAAAGATATTTGCAGTTGTCAAAAAATGTGTTTCATTATGCGCTAAAACTTAGCCATGTAATGTCTGGTGATGAAGAAGAAGAAAAACGAAGAAGAAGAAGTATCAACAAAAGCAAAAATTACACGGAGACGAAGAATAACAAGAAAACGAACAACAACAACAACAACAACAACAACAATAACAACAACAACAACAACAACAACAACAACAACAACAACAACAACAACAACAAAAACAAAAATAAAACACAACAACAGCAGCAACAACAACATGAAGAGGAAGAGTATACAGCGCCGAATTGGTGTACACAAAATTTAATCGCATCTCACTCCCCAACAGGGTCTAAATTTTATCTTGAGCACTCCGAAACATACAGACTTCCCTATCTGGCTCGTATCGCTTGTCCGATAGCGCTATGTCTAACTATATTAGTGGATCACTTTGTTAAATACGGTGCACAACATCTAGTTCTAAGAGTTCCATGGTTGTTTCCGATGGAACAACCATTACGCCAAATGATAAGCTTCAAAGCTTCTGGTGATTTATGATGGGAGTAAAAATAAAATACCGCTATTGATGCTTTTGAAACTTTGATGCGTCATACGCGCATCGTATTTTTGGGGTTTTTTTCTGGTGTATTTTGTAAGTGATATTTTGTGGTCTTTGCGAAAAGGCTAAATTTTGAACTGCTGATTGGAAACTCTTCGATCTTTACCTGTGATTTCACAACAGTGTGGTTGACGAGCTAATGTTAAAGATACAGAAAAATAAATGGAGAGAGAGTTGAAAAGGAGGCAAAGAGAAAAGGTAGACTATGAAAAAAAAAAGATAAATAGATAGTAGATAATAATTAACATAAAGAAGCCGGCGTTGTAAGAGGGTAGACGGTTTTTTGTTGTTGTTTTTTGTTTGTTTTTTTTGTTGTTTTTTTTTGGGGGGGGAGTAAAAGATAAGATAATATGTTAATTCATCAATAAGAAATTACATGACTTTTTTTTCTCAATACCCAGTATATCACAATTAAATAAATACAATTTACATAATTGATAAGGTTAGAAACTAAATAAAAGCTACATAATTTATAGATTATAAAATACATGATTCTAAAGATTTATCATGGTTTGCATTACGATATAAAAATAATTGCATGTTAACAATATAACAGATATGAAGGGATAAGGAAGAAAGAAAGAAACGCAGGAAGAAAGAGATGTAAAGAGACAGACAAATGTAGGTAGATAGAGAGCGAGAGAGATAGTGAGAGGGAGAGAGAGAAAGAGAGAGATAGGGAGAAAGATAGAGATAGAAGGCGAGAGAGACAGAGAGAGATAAATAGATAGAAAGAAAGAGAGTAAATACCAATATATTCCAATTATTCCGTCAAATGTTTCCTCGTGTCATTGGAACTTAAAGATTGATAATTACCTCCATTCCAACACCTTTTATTTCCAAGGCGAAGTCCAAGGTCTTTCTTTAACAGAATTATCACAGTAGTTTGATCTATCCTGGCTCATCCCAGTCAGTGAAAGGTGGAACGTGTGTGTCCATCTGTCAGAGGGCTGACCAGGAGTGTTTTAGATTAAGAGTGTGTGTTGTCCGAGAGGAAATGGATGGACGTTTAAAAAACAAACGAAAGAATGTTGCCTTTAAAAACGATTTTACATAGATAATTTGAAGGAAGAGAGATAGTGTGGGAGAGAGGGTAGTTGTAGTTGAGTTGGTTTAACGTCCAACATCAGCACTATGTAGGCTATATTGTGGACGGACCCCTAGACTGACGTCTAACAATTTTATGTGCTGCCACACACTAGGCAAGGCGGACATACCATTTCTTCTGTCTCATTAAACTGACACCGACTCAACCAGTAGGGAGTGCAATCGACAGGGCTTGACTCTGGACATGTTTGGAATTCTCTTCCAGGAGAGATTAGGGAGAGTGCAAGCCTCCAGACCTTTAAAAAAGATCTGAAGAGTCATCTTTTTAAACGTGTTTTCAGTTCTTAAGTTGCTATTTTACCTGTTGGTCTTTTACGTAGATTGTATACTTCAATTCCATTTACACCAGTTATTAAATCTTGCATCTGTCTGTGCATAATTAGTATCGGTTTTAAGTTAATGCTTTAGATCTGCTTGCCTTTCTGATGCTTTTTTAACCTTCATCTTCATCAGCATACCAGACTATTTCACCAATGGTACCAAGACTAACGTCTGGCAATTTTTCGTTCTGCTAGACAGACACAGTGCAGCGACATTAAAACTATGCCTCAAAGGTTCATACCTCTATTTTTAGCGACACTGACCCAACTTGCAGGGAAGTGGGCAGCCTGAGCGAGATTCGAACTCAGAGCTTCCTGATCAGAATCAGCAGGTTCTACCGAGGCATTTTGTTTTACATGTATAACTTAGGCCTACTTGCAAATTATTTCTCCACGTCAGAAATGGTCATTTGAAGAAAGCCTTATAGACGGAATACAATTGAAAACGATTCTTCGTCGTTTATAGAGTGTTTCTACGGTTTCGTTGTAATGTTTTAGTAATATTAAATAACAAAAATGTAGCGTTGCTAATTTGATTTAAATTAATACAATAGGTGAAAAATACTTATAAGTTGGATAAATCCGATACTGGCCAATTTAGTATTGCCACCAAAATTCATTCTTGATGAACTCGTTTAATGAAACTATTTATTATACTAATTGAGTCATCATAATGTACTGTTAAGTCTAAAATATAGAAAGTTGTAGTCGTTTAAATATAATTTTGCTATCGCCGAAATTACTTCATCAAATGTCCATAAAGTTTCAGTACATTTGAAACAATGCTTTTTATTCCATAAAAATTGAGCTAATCTATTTACATAATAACATTGAAGCAACATCAATCACATTTGCTGCTTTTGTTTAACTCTGTTAATTCATTTTGTGTTACATAAATTCCAAGACTCATAAATAATCTGTAAATGTTACCTTTCAAGAAAAATGAAGATCTTAATTACTAATTATTTTCATTTAACATTATAGTTAAACCTGGTGATGAAAAATTAATACACACCTTAATTATGTCCGTTTAAATAATGTATTTTTAGGTAGAATAAGAGATACATTATGCTTCAGCATCTACGAATAAATTCTGATTCATAAGCAATTCTATAAACGTCTTTTTTTTTTTAAATTGCTGTGTTTCTATCATCACAGAAAGCAAAATTTACGTAGTCAGCTAAAAAATAATTATCACAATGTTAAATTTTTTATTACCTATTGTCTTCAGTTTTTCAAATTTCTTCAAATTCCTCTCTCAATCCAATAATTTTACGATAAAATGACACCTCGCTCCGTGAACACATTTCAACAATTAATAGACTGGGTCATATTGTTCGGATCAAGTGCTCATTTCCTTAGTGTACGAAATAATAATAAATAATTGCAGAACAGATTGTATAGAATCAAATTTCTCTCTAAAGGCAGTATTTCAACTTCTAACAGAGGTAGGTCACGCGACAGATAATTAAATTGCAAAGGATATCTAGAATATGCTTTTTTAACATTGAGGTAAATCACAAAACATTTTTTAAATTTAAATAGTATTGAATATTAGTTCGAAAAAGAAACAAACAAGAGTGAGCGCCAAAGCTCAGTTGATAGATCATTAGACTGACATATAAGCGGTCATATCCTTGTAGAACACTTCCACATGGGACCGAAACCCATTAAAGCAACTATCGGGTTTTGCAACAATTTGATCTCTCCCTTTAAAACTCTTGGGAATTTCGTTAAAATGATACGAACCATACAGTTGATTAATATGTTTTGTTAAATTAAAACCTAAAAACATCTAAATGCACTTTATTTTAACAGATTTCAACAAATCATTATCTGAGTTGTAACAAGATAGATCTGTATATCTCATTCGTAGATGATATCAATTTTGTATTTTAGAAATAAAGTTGGACATTTCACAACTGAGGTGACGAAATTTCTCACAGAAAATAAAAACTTACCGTCTCTAAATAATATCATATATCGAAATGCAGAAAAATGTCAAAAGAATTAGGATATTTTGATAGAGTATATAATTATAATTAACGAGTATAGTGTCTAGTGCGAAAGCTTTCTTAGCATCCACTATTTTATTTCCCTGAACAGAAGTGATTGTTCATTCTATAAGTCACTATAGCGCATCTGAACATCCTCATATTATTTTCTCTGTAGTCATTATAAATTAGGTGGGAATAATTAAGCTGACAATGTTGTTATTGATGATTGATGTTGTATGGTAGTTTTATGGTGGAGTACACAATGTTAGCATTAATAAGAATTAATCTCTACACCTGTTCGCGTGTCTCTCTTTGCGCTTGTTCTCTTATTCTTTTTCTTGTTTCAGTTTTGCTCTTTAAAAGTTACATACAATGTTTCTTTTTAACTCTTTAACTTACCTTTTCTCACATCGCTTTCACCTTCTATATATTCTCTTAGTTCTTTTATTCTGAGATTCCCTGGGTTTTTCGTTGTCTTTTCTTTTGCTTGTTGTTGTTTTTTGTCTATGTCTGTGCAGGCTTTCGTTTTCACTTTCCATTAGAAAAAAAGTGCATCTTTCTTCATTTTTCTTTAGTTATATTCATATATATATGCATATATCTCTCTGTCTTAATAACTATGTACCTATCTATCTTCCTCCCAAGCATACTCCATATCTATCTATCTTTAGACATATCTTTAAATATATCTCTCTATCTATTTATCTATCTATCTATCTATCTATCTCTCTATCTATTTATCTATCTATATATATATTCTTTTTCTTGTTTCAGTTTTGCTCTCAATAAGTTACACTCTTGAACCTACTTATTATCATATCGCTTTCACATTCTGTATATTCTGTTTGTTCTTTTTTCTGAGATTCTCTGATTTTTTGCATTTTGTTTGGTTTTGTTGGAGGATTTTTTTGTCACTTCCTTTGTTTTGTCTATGACTGTGCAGGTTTGTTTATATGTCCCTGACTGTCGTTTTCACTTATCATTATAAATAAAGGTTTTAGATCTTTCTTTATTTCCTTTTAATTGTATCTCTCTATTCATATATATATGCATATATCTCTCTGTCTTAATAACTATGTACCTATCTATCTTCCTCCCAAGCATACTCCATATCTATCTATCTTTAGACATATCTTTAAATATATCTCTCTATCTATTTATCTATCTATATCTATTTATCACTTTACCCATCTATCAATCCATCTATCGACCCATATATATCTATCCATATCCTGTTTATGGACACGTCTATTTATCAGTCTGTGTTTATCAACCATGTACAATTATCTGTTTCACAACCCATAATCTTTCCCCGCCATTCCACAGAAATTCCAACTTAATGCTTGAGCCTCCAGATTTTTCAGATCGGTGCAGCCTTCAAAGAATTCCTGCCATTGCCAGTAGATTGGTGGAAAACGATGCCTGATTGCCGTTCGGTGTAGAGTAGTTACTGCACACTGTTCCACAAACTTCCAGGCGTGCAGCTTGGGCCACCTGTTATGTTAGGCTGCTGGAGGGACCTAAGGACCTGGGGTGAACAGATTTAGGTTAGATAAGAGAGAGACAGAGGGGGGGGGGGAGAAGGAGGGAAAAAAAGGAACTAGAGAAACGAGAGAGAGAGAGAGAGAGAGAGAAAACCAAGCTAAACAAAAGAGAAAGAGAGAGAAAGAGACAGGGAGTAGAGAAAGAGAGAAATGAGAGGGGAAAAAGAGAAGAAAGACAAAAAGACAAATAGAGAAACGATAGATAGATAGAGAGAGAGAGAGAGAGAGAGAGAGAGAGAGAGGGAGAGCAGACAGGAAGAGTGAATAAGAGGGACAGGGGCGAGAAAGACAATATTTTCTTACTTAGATGATATTTACACTTGAAAGAGGAGACATTTAAAAACATATCTATGCATCGGTAATAATTTTATTCAATAACTTTCTTTCTCTCATGAATTTTTGCCTCTGTTAACAATCATGCAAAAACAAATGTTTTTTTTAGGTCTCAAGACAAACACAAAGTGTTGCCACTTTTTTATTTGTTTTAACAGCCACATACCAGCATGTTCTTGAAATCTATAACAAAGGCGTGACATTATAATGAACATAGTTGTGGAGGGCACCGTGCAAAAAAAAAAATTGTCCGAAAACAACAGACTAGCAGAAAAGTAACAGACAGTAACGATAAAGTAGGCGGGACAGGGTGAGGGAGGGAAATGAAAGATATGTTCTGTAATTACATTACAGAACTTACTTTTACATAAATCTTACGGTGACAAAAGCGTTTGTAAACTCAGCAGCTAGAAAATAATATACCTCCTACTCAATAACTCCCAACTCTCTTTACTCCTTTTTTATCAGAAATAATGAGATGGATCTATGCCTAATTACTACTGTCTTTTATCAGAAATAATGAGATGGATCTACGCCTAATTTGCCCTGATTTGAAGCTATAAAAGTGATGTAAAAAATTAAACCATCGTTAGGCAGTCACACTGGTGCTGTCAGTTCTACCGTAAAAACTCCGTTGACACAAGAAAGATCTGTCTAGCGTAGAGGTAATAAGACAGGCCTAGACCTGAAAAGGGAACTATTTCTTCTCAATCAAGATGCCCACCCCCTCTCTCTCTCTTCCTCTCTCTCTGTCTGTCTCTGTCTCTCTCTCTCTCTCTGTCTCTCTCTCTCTCTCTCTCTCTCTCTCTCTCTCTCTCTCTCTCTCTCTTTCTTTCTTTACGAATCTTCCTTAAATCGCGACACTTCATCGTGTGAAAATTCCAGCTGTAATTTGTTTGGTGACCAATGAAAGTCTGACTATGTGGGTGTAGGTCGGGCATCTAAATCTTAATAGTTGATTTTTTCTTTTTTTAGTTTATCATGTTAACAAAGAGATGTCCGTCATTAAAAATGGTTTGTTATGTGTGTATTCTTTATGTTTAGTTTAAAATAGTTACATTTAATATTTACTCATTTTATTGTACCGGTATTTTCTTTCTCCATCATGTTTCTGACTTGTCTGTCTGTTTGTCTCCGAATCTCTAACTCACTATCTCTCTAATTCATTTATTCGGTTGAATATATTTTTTTTCTATTTTTGCGCTTCATTATACAATATATAAATCGTCTCACAATCTTTTATAACGCCGCGTATGTCTGTCTCTGGTCAAGTCATTATTTTAAATCTGCGATTGCGTCTTGGCATTCACACCTTTTTCAGTCTTTCCCCGAAATATTTCTTTTTCTTCCTATTTTACACTTTCTTCCCTCGTTAATCACTTTCTTTGTGCCTTTTAATACCTTTTATATGTCTACATAATTTTCCTTCTATTTTCTTCTGGATTGCTTTATTCGCGTTCTTTCTTTCTGCAAACTATTTTTTTAAATCCCTGCATTAATCAATTTCTTCCATGCTTTCTTCTATCTTTATGTCTCTTTCACAATACATGGAAACCAGCAAAGATTGGTTTACCTCATACAGGGATTTTCTGTCTAGAAAGATAATTTATTACAATGTGCTTTCTGTCTCTAATCCTTACGGGTAAATCCGTTTTTTACTACGGAAGTCGTCAGTCATCAAGATGCCAAATTGTCAATGGCATTATTCTTTAAGGCCTACCGTAAAAAAATCTTACAAGATCTCTCTTCCTTATTTTTTATTGTCATTGTTTTTTCTTGTTTGTTTGGGTTTTTTTTTTTTTTTTTTACTTTTGCATGATTAAATTGAACTGATATCCACGCTAAAAGAAAAGCTCTTCAAAAGGAAAAGAAAAACATATCATTTTGCACAATACGGCGAATTGTTTTAGCGCATGTCACTGATCTTGTAAAAACATAGAACCCCACATTCTAGAGACAGCTGAATAAGTGTACAACATTGACAGCTAAAGTAGTGTTATCTTATTTTTAAGTGGCTGTAGCTATACAGAATATTAAATTTGTCCAATATCTGCTCTCTCTCTCTCTCTCTCTCTCTCTCTCTCTCAATCTCTCTGTTTCCATCTTTCTTACTTTTTCTATCTCTCTCGCCTTCTCTCGTTATCTCCTTACTCATATCTCTCTCTCTCTCTTTCTCTCTACCCATCTCTCTCATTGTCTTTTTTATCTCTACATATCTATATCTCTATCTACTTCGCCCATCCCACTTCTCTCTCTCTCTCTCTCTCTCTCTCTCTCTCTCTCTCTCTCTCTCTCTCTCTCTCTCTCTTTGCTTTTCTCAATCGACCTATCTAATTATCTAATTCTTTCACTCGTTCTCTTTACCCTCTCTCATGTACATAAATATATTTTTTTAGTTTTTAAAACATTCTAAACAAAAATCCGTGGTAGAAATCGCACCACTACAGGGAAATCTTAACATATATATTCTTCTTGGCTGTAGATACGGATAACAAATTGGCCGTTTCATATGTTTTAACACGACGGTTTCAAATACTGCCAAGGCACCCTAGCTGTATCACCTCACCTCAGAACAGGTAAAAACATCCGAATTTATCACCCAAAAGACTTGAAATCGCATCTTGCAGGCTGGTTTCCAATTCATTGTTTGTCATCTTGAAATAGAAGCAGGCGGGGTTTTCCTCTGGTTTTTAAAACAGAAGTGATATAAGGACGATTTCGATTGTAAATATTCTATTTTTTAGTGTAGAGAATATCTTTGAGACCTAGATTTAACGGATTTTCTTGATAGTTTTTTTATTTTGATTTAAAGTTATGTATAAAGTGCAGATATGCCATCGCAATATCAGAAATCAAAGAAAATAGATATGATGTACTTTTATATTTTGAAATGATTGTCGGGTGCTTCCAAGGATGTTGCATAAATTTTGTAGACGTTTTAAGGAGTTCAAAGGCAAGTACGGTGGAGACAAGAAAGAAAGAAGTATTAAGTTTGTTCATAAAATGTCAAGTAAAGTGATGGTCACTCGAGAAATTTAAAGGATTTAAAGATTAAGATAATGAGAGTGAAAAGATAAAATTAACGTGTAAAACTTTGACTGTGAGAGGAAAAAGAAAAGTTTGAGAGAAAGAAAAAAAGAGAGAGAGAGAGATAGAGAGAGAGAGAGAGTGAGAGAGAGAAAGAGAGAGAGAGAGGAACAGAAGCAGGCAAAGAGCGAAAGGCATGTGAAGAAATAGAGAGTGGAGGGAAGAGAGACTTAAAGAGACAGAGAGAGAGAGAGAGAGAGAGAGAAAGAGAGAGAGATTAATGACAAACAGACAGACGGCGCATGAGAGAGAATAGAGAGACAAGGAGGCGCAGAAGAAGATGGAGTACAATGATATAAATCTGTTTCCACCTTTAAAAACTCGTTTCCCTGTAAACTTGTCTAAAACAGATACGGTGATTTGGATAGAAGAGCATGTTGCATGGAGTTACAAGATTGAGTATGAGAGATTTCCTATCACACCAGGTGAGATGCCAACATCACATCATACACCCGATCCAAGATTATTTTTATCAAGGGGTGAGATTCTAAGATGGCACAAGTGATCGTCCTCCAAAACACAAACATAAATAAATACAAACTCTCGCATCATAGAGTTGGCCAATTTTAGGAAGCATGAAGGGCGGATGATGTGGGAAGGAAGGTAAACTGTTCAAATTTCTCTAAGCATCTCTGTGTACTTTTCACAATTTTTAGCTTTGTAAAGTGTTCTATTTTATAACTCTTTCTCGGTCTCTGCTGTGCATGATTTATGTCGTATACATTGGGTCCATTCAATGTGTATGTATTTTTTTGGTATGGAGTTGTTTTTTTATTTGAAGAATGCTTATGTCTTTAAAACGAAAGCCAGCTTTTGTGGAGATCCTGATCCTTTTACATATTCCTTAAGTGAAAAGAGGGGTGGATAGGCATAAAGTGTCTCCAACTTTGAGGGGGAAAAAACCCGACTATGTTCATTTTGCCAGCACGAAATGGTAAATTATACAACCGCTGGAAATAAAACTGTTTAAATTTCTCTAAGCATCTCTGTGTAATTTCTCGATTGTAGCACTACAGCTTGAAATATTGTAACTCTATCTTGATCTTTGCTGTGCATAATTTATGTCGAATACATTGGGTCCATTCAGTTTTTATATCTTTTCTTGGTATTGAGTTTATTGAGACTGCTTCTATCTTAAAAACGAAAGTTAGCCATTGTAGAGATCAAGATCCTTTTACATATTCCTCAAGTAAAGAAAGGGATTGATAGGCACAAAGTATCTGCAACTTGAGGGGGAAAACCCGACTATGTTCACTTTGCCAGCACGAAAAGGGTAAATTATGCAACCGCTGGAAAAATCTATTTACAAGTTACAAGGAGAATGAGAAATCTAGACCTACATTAGTTATAATAACTTATAATAATGTAACCATGAACTGTAAAGACAAAAAACTACACCTACGGGGAAAAAATGTGAGACTGAGAGAAAACATAGAATTTGTCCGTGGCATAGATCTATATATGTCAAGACTGTCAACACATCGAATATTATTCTCCATTTCGCTGGTACCCATATAACTCCTGGTTTGTATTGTTCTCCAGTCGCCGAAATGTACTTTTAACCTTCAAGAAATCGCACGAGCTGTGTGTTTACAATTACAATTATTAAAGAAAAAGTAGTTTTTGTCATCTTTTTTGTTGCTATTCCTTAAAATGTGTATTCCCTTTCTCCTATCATTGTTTATGTATTTTATCGCTAAATTTCATTTTGGTATTTTTCCTCGACTTACGTTATTTTTTTTTTATTTGCCCAGTTTTCCTAAGTTGTCCTACCTCATACCCATTATATTTTGTTTCATATTGATTTTTGTAATCTCATCATCTTATCCATTTTATTTTCCCCCTTAACTAGCCATTTCATAGCTATCATCATCTTTCTTTCTTCCGTCGCCTTTTCCCCTTTCCTTAACCACTGTTTTCCGCTCTCTTTCCTTTCTTTCTTCTCTTACATCTTATTCTTTATTTACTTTCATGTCTCTTCTCAAATTCCTTTCTTGTTTTCCCCAGAACTGTTCTTTTTGCCTTCACATCTTCTCACGCCTCTCTGAGCCTCCTAACACGTTCTCGGAATCTCGCAACACCCTCAACCTTTCTTTTCCCCTGGCATCCCCCAAACAGCAGAGCCAACAATTTCCATACCATTAGTCTTGTTTTCTTTACAGGAAAAAA
>RQTK01000396.1:191269-219303 GCA_003991915.1 Elysia chlorotica
ATCATCATCATCATCATCATCATCATCATCATCATCATCATCATCATCATCATCATCATCATCATCATCATCATCATCATCATCATCATCATCATCATCATCATCATCATCATCATCATGTGTGATCAGGTCTGGAGCACACATCTACGACCATGGCTCGCCAGGTCTCCCTGTTGTCAGTCCTTCTTAACAGCTCAGTGTTACTTATAGTTTTCTTTATGATATAGTTGTGTAGACTATCGATGTGTGTGATCTCTGTCGTCCTCTATTTTTCTTCTCTTCTATTTAGAAGTAGTAGTTTGAGTTATGAATTTCCTGCCACTATTCTACTATTCTTTTTTTTTTACAAACCATTAAGCATGCATTCATATTTCCTAAACTATCATAGCTTTTGTTCCATTCTAATCTTAGTGAGATTGAAAATTCTTGTAAACAAATTGGTTCATAATAAGTGGGGAGTTCAAAGGAAAACATATTTTAAAATGTGTCACTCTCTATAAGTGTATATTTTTTTCTTGAATAAAACTATAATGAAGCTAGACTGTCATTCGAACAATTAAAAATCTCAATCAGAATTGTCTCACAATACAAGCATGTCTGCGACTTCCCACTTATCTGCAAAACTATGTTCACTTTATCGAACTTAAATCCTTCCTAAGTCTTGCAGGCTACATTTTCTGTGACCACCACACTGATGCATTTAGTTTCTTTACCTAGATATGTCTGTCGTTGAAGTATTAGCTGGAAATCCCGTTTCATCAGATCATAAAAAAATATTTCTTGTTTACTTTTACGAGTACCGGAGTCCTTGGAATCTCGAACTTTGGGGAATGTGGAAAATGAGTCGACTCCAATGTCTATTTGCTCACTCTCTGTGAGAGACACTGATCTTCCTTGCCTCTTTTTCTGATGCCTTTTCACTCCTCTTTATTTTCGTGAAAGAAAAAACTAGAATCATAGATCGATTTTACAAGTTTAACGTAAATGGTCCTAGACATTTGCTTGATAATTTATTCAAATATTTTTGGAGATATTTTTTTGAGATATGAATTAAAATTGTATTTCTTTTACTTCATTGAATCAATTTAGAGTTGTTATAATATTAGTCCTCGGAATTTTTTGATTGGACACCACAAGTTTGGGAAAAGATTATATTTTTTTAATGTACTTTTAGGAATAATGTTCCATTTAATAGTACTTAATTTATTGAGGACATGATCTGTTATAAGGGATCAAATAATACAAACTTTAAACGTAGCACTATGACTTTAGAAAAGAAAAATTGTTGTGAAAAATGAATAAAAAAAACGTTATTAAACGTTATTAAAAAAAAGACATATTTTCGTACTAGTGACACAAAAATGACGACTAAAAAATAATTCTTACACCAAACAGTATTGAAGATCTGCTGCGAGACACAGACCTCTATTATACAGACTAAGCATTTGTTTATGTTCAATAGGTATTGCTTTTTTTATCACCCCTTAAACAGAATATTGGGTCCTCCTTTAATTTAATTAATGTGTTGATTTGTTGACCATATTATTTGTTTCAATAGAAATAACATTTTTAGCTCTTTAAGAAACTCCTTACATCAAACACTCCACAGTAATTGCGGTGACATGACACATTCTATGCAACTTACGAAAATTTAATGCATTCATATCATGTTCTCTAAATAGTTAAAACATCCCCAAGGTCTGTCACATAGTTTCCAACCTCTCCGTCTCCTCAAGAGACTTGTCTCTGTGTCAAAAGCCTCTACGCGTGTTTGAGATTACAATCAGGCATTGGGCTCGCCCATTGGGGATCAGTGGCTACTGTTTGTCCAGCGCGTGGATCTAATGCCAATAGCCAGGAGCTTTGGGGAACAATGTCCACTGCACCAGTCATTGTTTGAAAGCTTGGACACTGGACGTTCAGTGAGTGAGTGGTCAGTGTTTTGATGATACCTGAGTGGTCAAATTTACCTAACTATAACCATGATATGTTTTCGTTCTAGTGGCACAAAGGTGACAACTTAATAATAATTTTTACATCAAAGAGTTTTGGAATCCGCTCTGAGATACTGGCATAGAACTATATTGTACAGACTAATCATTGGTTTATGTTCAATAGGTATTGTTTTTTCTAGCCCTTCAAAAGAGTGTTGGGTCTTCCTTTAATTTAACTCATTTTCTGACTTGTTCACCTTTTTATTTGTATCATAGAAAAATAATATTCTCAACCCTTCAAGGAACTCCCTTACATCAAACACTCCACAGTAATTGCGGTGACATGACACATTCTATGCAACTTACGGAAATGTAATGTATTCGTATCATGTTCTCTAAATAGCAATGCAAACCAAGGTTTGTCACATAGTTTCAAACCTCTCCGTCTCCTAAGTGAGTCAAAAGCCTCTACGCGTGTTTGAGATTACAATCAGGCATTGGGCTCGCCCATTGGGGATCAGTGGCTACTGTTTGTCCAGCGCGTGGATCTAATGCCAATAGCCGGGAGCTTTGGGGAACAATGTCCACTGCACCAGTCATTGTTTGAAAGCTTGGACACTGGACGTTCAGTGATGGAGTGAGTGGTCAGTGTTTGCATTGGTCATACCGCTCACCAGCCGGGGGAGGTCAATAAATTATTCCGGAACGTCCAGTGATGGAGTGAGTGGTCAGTGTTTTGTTGATACCTAAAGAAATATGATTTATTAAGAGGCATCAAATGTATGAACTATAGCCATAATATTTTGTGTAATACCAGTAGCACAAAGATGACGACTTCATAATAGTTCTAACATCAAAGAGTAATGAAGATCCGCAGCGAGAGATGGGCATCTACTGTGCGAACTAATCATTGGGTTATGTTCAATAGGTATTGCTTTTTCTCAGCCTTTAAATTGAGTGTTGAATCTTGCTTTAATTTAATAACTTGTTGAATAACCTTTTTAGCCCTTCAAGAAACTCATATTCATTAAACACTCAACAATAATTATGGTGACATGACACATGCTGTGCAACCTACGAAATGCATTCATATCATGTTCTCTAAATAGTTAAAACACCCCCAAGGTCTCTCACATAGTTTCCAACCTCTCCGTCTATCTCTCTCTCTCTCTCGCTCTCCATCTTCAATTTGCACATGCTTAGTCATTCTATTATAGAGAGTAAGTAACTTGTTAGGAGGGTAGAGGGACGAATGGTTAAAGTGAACATAAATGTTTCTTAAGCAAGCTGAGCTGTACATTTTTATGATTAAAATCGTGCTCTAAATTTCTTTGTAAAAAAGGTGGACAAAAATATTTCTAAAATGAAATTCGTGGGCGTAGAAAGGGAAGTAACAAAGCGAAGAAGACTATAATGGTCATTATGGTAAAGTCGAATATACTGTTGCTGCTGGTGATAATGAAGACGTGTATGTTGATTATGATTAGGATGATGATAAAGATGGTGATGTTGATATTGATTCGTATGATGGTGTTGATTGTTCTTCCACTTATAGTGCTGACGATGAAGGTGCTGCTACTGCTGCTGCTGCTGCTGCTGATCATCATCATCATCATCATCATCATCATCATCATCATCATCATCATCATCATCATCATCATCATCATTATCATCATCAACATCCTCATCATCATCATCATCATAATCATCATCATTATCATCATTATCATCATCATCATCATCATCATCACCATCATCATCATCATCATCATCATCATCATCATCAGCAGCACCATCATCATCATCATCATCATCTATGATTTTGTTGACGATGCTGATGATAATGATAAGATAAAAGAACAAATGAGAAATCGAAAAAAAAACAAGAAGAAAAAACAACAACAAATAAGGAGACGGCTGACAACAGGTAAAGTGCAATAAAGGCGCACAAGCAAATGTAAAACTTGAGCTCTGGAAACATATTTCATCCAGGAATGGGGGCGGAGACGAGGACCGGGCGCAGAGCAAACATGAAAAAATCGGAAATGATGCGACAAGACCTCAATTTAATACAAGTCAGTACCAAACTTAACGGTAACACCATTGCTATATCGACGTCCAAACCAAACACTCACTTATTTTTGTTATATACCCACAGTCGCCAATAAACTACTGCAGTTTTAGCTGCACATTTTACTTAGCTTTGGGAAACATCAGAAAAGCGGAAAAATACGACAAGATCTCAATTTAATATCAGCTACCTTATGAGAAGCCCAGTACCTCATTCTACGGAAACACCGTTACTTTAGTTACTCTTACTCACGACCCAACCATTACCTATTTTTTGATATACCCACAGTCATTATATACACCCCCCCCCCCCATCCCCTTAATAAACCCCTGCAGTCTACGCTGCACACTTTATTTAGATCTAAACCGTGAAAGAAACCGCCAGGAACTCTTCTTCCCAGAAACATCCAATCTAGTCCTCGTAGTTTCTCCATCCCAGAGGGTTATTGATCGCTTCTTGAAAGTCCCAGACGACGGGGGCAACGTAGAGGGCGCCAGCTAGCATGTTTGACTTCTGCGCAGAATCCTCCCCCTGCTTGTATCCGAACAAGGGCTCTGACAGCGGAGATAAATGAAAGTTCTATTTGCTCACCCGCCCGTCTACAGGCATCGTTTCCGACTCTATTACAACCATTTTTACTCTTACTTAGCCTCTTTTTATCCGACTATATCAAACGTTTTATTTTTAAGCCTGCCTTACTTAGTTCCTCTTTCTCGACTCTATTATATACATTTTAACTCTTACTTAATAAAGTGTCTCGTTCCCGGCTATATTACAACCATTTTTACTCTTACTTTGTCAAGTCTCTCGCTTACAACCATATTACAACCTTTTTACCCTTACTTAGTCTCTCTTTCCCGACTCTATTGCAAGTCTTATTACTCTTAGTCAAATTTCTCGTTCACAACTATATTACAACCCTTTTTTACTCTTACTTAGTCTTTCGTTCACCACTATATTACAACCCGTTTTATTTTTACTTAGTCTCTCTTTCCCGAGTATATTACAAGCCGTTTTACTCTTACTTTGTCAAGTCTATTATTCTCGATTATTACAACCATTTTAACTCTTACTTTGTCAATTATCTCGCTTCCAACTGTATTACAGACCTTTTTTACCCCTACTTAGTCTCCTGTTCCCAATTTTATAGGGAACAAAAACGATAAGGGACCCATAGAAAAAAATGAAGAGGGACCCATATAGAAAAACAAAGACGATAGGGAATCTGCACCAATGTCCAATCATAGATCTGTCCTAGACTAGCGGTACCAATGATTATGACTAGAAAACCGTTGTGCAAGGGGCCAGGTTATGTTATCCATTATTTGCGAATGGACCGCAAGGCCTTTTATGACAAAAAACATTTTTTTAAGTTTACCTAGTCCTTCGTTTAACCATTTAACTCCATGGTTGAAATGAGCGTTTTTATCTTTTGGCATAAAATTTGAAGTTAAAGAATAACGCTTCTTTCTTTTTTTTTCCAGTTAAAAATAGAAATTACAATTAAACATATTACTCTTACTGTTATTCTTATTTTCTTTCCATTTAAATAATTTGTAGTGTAGAAAGTATACAATGGTAGGCACTCAAAACTATGCACTTAGAAAAAAGGCGTATTCCATAAGTTTCTAATATAGATCAATATACTTTGATTAAAATAAACATGGTTCGAGAATCCTATCAATTTGTTAGTCTTGGCAGACATTGATCTGTTTATACTCTAAAATCTTTCTTTAGTTACAAATACAATATGCCAACAACGAAAATAACGCATTCTTATCACCGGTGCATTACAGGTGCCAACTGAACCGGCGTTTTCAATATGGAGTTTTCAAAGTCTGGCGCCGTTTTGGGAACTTGCACGTATTAGAGGACTAGCCTCGAAACATTAGAATTGACTAGGAAATGATCTGTCATGTCTTGGCTTCGCCTTGACCTTTTGTCTTTTATCAATGCCGCCTGTCGCCGTATATGATCCCTCAGGGGAACGTAGGAGACGTCTAACTCAAAGAGAGAGAGAGAGAGAGAGAGAGAGAGAGAGAGAGAGAGAGAGAGAGAGAGAGAGAGCTCGATAGCATTATAGTTGGCACCTGTAATGTAATGCACTGACGATAAAAGTGCGTTATTTTTGTTGTTGGCATATTGTATTTTAAAACATGCACGTTGTGACATTTTAATTTTCTGCTATTGATTTTAGAATGATAGAAAAGATGTTTATTTTTATGACTTTTTCATTTGAATTTATCTTAAAATTATACGNAAAATTTAAGTTGTTTTTGTTAAGAAAGAGAGAGAGAGAAAGAAAGAGATCGACAGCATTACAGTTGGCACCTGTAATGCAGCGGCGATAAAAATGCGTTATTTTTGTTGTTGGCATATTGTATTTTAAAACATGGACGTGAAGAGATTTTAATCTTATACTATTGATTCTAGAATGGTATAACAGATGTTTCAATTTTGTGACCTTTTTATTTCTAACCTTTCTTATATACGAAATATTTAAGTGAGAAAAAACGTGGTGGTTGGTTTTTTTTTGTTTTTTTGTTTCTCAAAAATTTACTTCTTCAAGATTTCGAAAAATACCGTATTTTTCCAGCTTCGTTTCCAATACGTTTCCGTATAACTCCAGATTTGCTGAATGGAGCACCAGCTGAGAATCGAACCCCAACCTACTGCCCGTCAGTCCCTAACACTAGCGTTATCGATTGATCTATCTGTATAGAGAAGTAATAATGATGAATAAGTCACCAAATTAAATCAACGTACAAATAACGAAAGATACAGAGAAGGATTAAATAGAGAAGTAATAATGACAAACCAATCACCAAATTAAATTAACGTACAAAACAACGAAGGATACAGAGAAGGATTATAGGCATATGAACTAATCTCTTTTTCAGACTAAAGACCAGTCAACCTAAAAAAGGCCCTGGGCACCGGGGCACGTCTCCGCTGTTAAAGAAACAGAGCATCAGTTTTGGATCGTTACTGTAGTGGTAGCAGGTTTGACCCTTCCTTCACTTGGCCTGGCCTTCCGGTGGTTTCACACGGCAGCCACTCTCTTTGATGGCATGGTCGCTGAATGGAACCCCATCTGGGATGAGAAGAGCTGCCTCTTGTCTGGAGCCAGTAGAGTGTCCTTCGCCTGAACCTGGGGGACTTACGGGGGCCAAAGTTCAAGGTCCTTGTATTCTTAGCAGTGAATATATTGCGACCAACTGTTCCTGGATCTAACGAATGAGTTTATTCCAGAGATTTTTGGTCTTAGAAGCAAATAGTTGAGAGATCTATCAATCTTTAATTGTGATGGGTTTTTTTTTTACATGCGTTGTGTTTAAAAACAGAGAGTAAGCGAGCCTTCAAACTTAAACGTTATGAAACTTTATGAAATTGTATAGATTTGATGGCACTTTAAAGCTTGTGTATGTCTGTTAAAATAATAACAAAAAATACACTAATGATATAAAAGCTTATGGTTATCATTAACAAACCCCCAGCTTGTGTAATAATTTACAGATGCTATAACTTTAATAAAATAAAATGTTTCTTTGTTAGATAATCATTGTTAACAAAAACTACACACTGTCCTTTAAATTCACACATCAAGATTATAGGTGTTGCGTCTAGCCTTATGGATTTCCCCAAGTAATGAAAGGGCGGTCAATATTCACCCTAATTGCCTAAAAAAAAACATTGTATTGTTGAGAAACATACAAACAGCTCGAGTGTCAAAAAGAAAGAAAAATAACGACTTGGGGGTTGATCAGGCAAGTTACAAGAGATTTGGGATACAAAAGAGACTATGAAAGGTATAGGAAGTGGAAAAGAGGGAAGCTATGAAAAGAAATTTGAACGATGCAGAAAAAAAGAAAAATTAATGAGAGAGAAAGTGAGGCAGCCAAATAGACAGATAGACAGACAGGCAGAAAGAAAGAAACGGTGACAAAGAAAGAGAGAGAGAGAGAGAGAGAGAGAGAGAGAGAGAGAGAGAGACAGACAGACAGAAACAGACAGACAGACAGACAGACAGACAGACAGACAGACAGACAGACAGACAGACAGACAGACAGACAGACAGACAGACAGACAGAGACAGACAGACATAGACAGACAGACAGACAGACAGAGAGAGAGAGAAAGGGAGGGGGATACAACGGATAAAGAAATGATAATATTTGCCATAATAAGGGAAATAAAATTTCCCTCATTTCTCTACAAAATGCTAGCACAGCAAAATAACTGCTATGCCGGCAGTACAGTTTTAAAAAAGCTGCTTAAGACTCGACAAAAATCAGCTTGTTCAAAGAAAATGATGAATGAGGAAGTGATTTGTTCTTCCACATGAAAAAAAAAAAAGATATTCCAAATATCTTGGGAAATTCCCAGGTGTGAATTGCATCGTGCGTAATGATGAATGTGTAATTCAAAAGGTCTTTCCTTGTATTGATGGCGAAATACAGGGTGTCGTGTATCAAAGTTTCAGTTTTTAAATGCTTGTTCTAATGTGAATATTGCTTTGCTGGCGAAATGTTTTTACTGAAATGAGGATAAAATGAAGTTAAAAAGATTCCTATCCACAAAGTGCATACAAAGCGGTTGTTTTTAATTTATTAGCTTTTATTGTGCATAAAATTTAAAGGAGTTTTTTATATTTTATAGCGAAGTTAAAATGACCAGGATTTTGTGTGAGGTATGTCATGACTTATTCAGTTTTGCAAATATTCGTGTATATTTATGAAACTTAATAGGTTTGTACGAAACAAAAACAAGTTCATTCGTTATTCGTATTCGAACTTGCATTAGTGGGCAAGGAAATAAAGCTAAGGAAAAACAATGCAAGTTGCATAAAAATATATCTTTATTGTTTTTTTGGCAGTGAAAAAGTAAATGAATAAAATATTATAAAGACGTGAATTTTTGTACGTTTTAAAAAGCTTACATTTGTCAATATTTATATAATTTATATCTCGCTGGTGCAATAATTTATTAATATATTTTTCAAAGTGGTATTTAGCGGAACAATGCATTTCTTTAGGGTGTTATTATGTATATTTTTGTAACTGTTTCATACAAATTAGTGTGGTTGGTTCCAGGATTACCAATCCGTGGATAATTTTTCAATCATTTCACGTTCTCAAGGTTATTTAGAAGGATTATAATTATGCAGAAACTGTAATACAAATCAAACGTAACAGAGGCTGAGAATAAACCGCATAACGTTCTACTCTTTAGTCCAGTGGAATGAGAGTTTTGCCAATATCTGTTGCTCTTAAAAATACGTATGGATAAGAACCTACCTCAAGATGAAAAAACATTGTCTTGATCAAAATTAGATTATCCATACTATAAATCTAGAGTCTGGATCTTTTCTTGGTTATAGAATGTTTAGTTTATCTATAATCTAGATTTTAACTATATCTAGATTTTAGACTTTGTGTTACAGCTTGATTTAGATGGAGATTTTTTCTGCAGCATGCTCTACATTAAATTTTCACGTACGTTTATTTTCTAATTCAATTTAAAAACTGGAAATAATATATTATTTTTCGTAAAAGAGCTTAAAAATTATCTGTAAAGAGAGTATATTCCACAAAGATTACTCTCGAATCAGGCAAATCACCTGTTAGCGCTCAGATCTGCATGCCGTGCACACAGCACTTCGGATTTGCATCTTGCCACCTGTGGAGTCTTTCGCTGATCCCATGCTTATCATCCTCTCGCTCGGTTTGTTAGCGTTTCGGCCTCTCTTGCTGCCTTTCAATGGTGGCTTTTCTAAGACGGGTGGTAGCTTTACTAAGCTTTAGGTTTGGAAGCAATTAGCTGATTATAATGATGTATTTAGATGGCTAAATTGTTGCTAAATGGTACGCGCACAAACTCACATTTCAAATGACAGAGGAAGATGCTTTCATACCTGTATAATAACTAGGAATGTGTATATTTGTGGTTATTTACTTGTTTGAATGGTGTTTTTTAGATATGATGTTATTCACGAAGTTTATTCATCCAGTAAAACTTACTCTGCTTGATCACTCCGTTTTTATATAACAAACTCAGTAAATATATCTTATAATCGTTTGTTCTGTTTTTCAACAAAATAATCAATATTCCAATAGATAAGTTCTGAATCTCCCATATTTTCATAAATGTTTTTTCTACAAGCCATTTTTCAGACCGATTGATCAATATGGACATTTGGACACAAATACTCCTAACTTAACCGCAATAAACATGACCCTTTTTATTTTTACTCAGTTTATGACTCATATCGTAGTGCTTCAGATTATCGATAAAATTATTTCCGGCGAGAATGGCGCGCCCTCTAACTTGTTCCGGCATGCGCAGTAACACAATTTTCACGCCCAATAAGTCCCGAGATCTGTGAAACTCTTGGACAGAGAGTTTTTCGGTTCATCAAGTATTTGATCCACTTCGGGCATTTCCTTTATTATTCGGAGCGTAAATCGTTATGATTGCGTTTTGTAATATTGCGTTCCTCTACTGCTAATGTCTCTTAAGTTTATTGTGCCATCGTAAATAGAGATAGATTTTTTTTTTAGTTTTGATAGGAAAAGTGGGTAGGGGTGTAAAAGAGAGATATAAAGGAGAGGAATACAATCGTGCATTACTAATCTATAAAAGTGTTGTTGTTGTTTTTTTTGTTGTGTTTTTTTGTTGTTTTTTTTTCAGGAAGGGAACTCAATTTATGACCGCGAAAAGGTGTGAGAGGGGAGTAGGTCAAAAAGAAAAACAAAACAAGAAATGAAAAAATAATCTTTTTGTATGTGTCGATGTGGAAGCAAGACAGGATCTTTTCTCACGTTAAACCAGACGAAAGGGAAGAGACACAGTGGGGGGTAAATGAGGGTGAGCTATATTACAAGCAATGCAAGTAAGAAGGGAGGTAGCTGCACTGGATGTTGGAATAACGAGTTATCGAGGGATATTGCCTTTTTGGGATATTTGTTAGATGATTTTTTTTTCATTCTATTTTCGTACAGGGAAGGAGGCTTGGCAAAGTCATTTGTTGCTGGGTTTTGTTTGGTTAGTGTTGTTGTTGTTGTTGTTGTTGTTTTTTTTGTTTGTTTTTTTTTTTGCTACAATGGTAGAAATAATTTTTAGTGATATTCTGAAATAAGCCTAACTAATGAAATATCGTTCATAAAAAAGAAGGCCAAAAGATGCAGCATAATATATTTTTTTTTTTTTGCACTTACATAATATAAGGCATATAAAATGTTTGACAAAGATATTGAGATTGTACTTAAGCTAGTTTTCTTTTTAACACAAGTCGGCGTTGAAATGGAATAATAGCGATCTTGTACTTTACAATAAATATCAAAATCTTAGAGAATTATCTAACAGTACAAACAAAGGCTTATATAGTTAAGATAAGAAAAATGTTTTATCCTATGTTTGATTTAGATCACGTGTTATAGTAACTTATAAAACAACACGAGTAAATGAATTGTGTAAATTTATTTAACGGCATTACGTAGTACCTAAGTTAGGGTAGTTTTTTCACAATCGTCCGTCAGTTGATTTTTTAAGAAGATCACAGTTTTTAGGATCTCAACATATAGCACGTTTTATACCCCTTTCAGAGTTTTACTGTAGGAAAGAAGCATTATAATGCACGCACTAAAACGATAATTATATTACTATTGACCTTAAATTATAAATTTCTGCGTACCTGTGAGCTGAATAAACTAAATGCTTTATTTCTAATTGCGCGTTTGATTTTCCTGTTGCTGCTGCCCTTGACTAGACTGTCGCGTTTTCAGGTAACCGAACATATGTTAAGTTACTAATTATAGTCTGTCTGCCATCTGGTATCTTTTGACAACGCTGTCTTAGAGATAATTGTGAAGTTAAAGACAGAGATGCCAGTGTAGCAAATAGCCTTTGTCCTTGAAAATTGCCCCATTAAACTTAAGCCATGGTCTCCAAGTGTATCCTTGACTAAATATCTCTAATCTTTAATTGTAAAGATCCAGAGTTTACTGTCAAACGCAACATATAATCTGATACTCTATGTCCGTTCCATTCGTCACTTGTAACTAGCTACCTTCACCGCTGTATGAACCCACGTAGTTCCGCTAACTAGCCAATAGGAGACAATTATAGTGATGCTGCCACGCCCCTTACAAGCAATAGCAGCTGGTTCCAAAATAATTTTTAATCAACTCTTAGCAACAACTTATAATACCGTGAGTGTATTTAAAAGTGCATGTGGGGCATTTAATGAATTGAGACAATCATAGCGCTATTGGTTCCTTGCCTGTTCCATGTAAAATGGGAAATAGCAGTAGACGGGTGGGAGACAATAACTATGTACTGTTGTAGAAAGATAAAGTAGAGCTATGATTGTTAGTTTTATTTTGCTCTTCCAATTGTTCAGGTCCCTCTTTTTTATCTCCCTTCTTCAATTCCGTGCCTCACTCTCTGTCTTTCTGTGTCTCTGTTTTGTATTTGTTTATAATGTATTTATCTCTCTATTTCTGTCCGTGCTTCTCTTGCTCTGAGCCTGTGTTTCTTACTCTTTATGCCTTTCTCTATTTCTCTCCCTCCGTCACTTTCTCTCACACGCCCTCCAACTCTGTTTGTCTGCCTGTCTGTCTGTCTGTCTGTCTGTCTGTCTGTCTGACTCTCTCTCCCTCCCTCTCTCTCTCTCTCTCTCTCTCTCTCTCTCTCTCCTTCCCCTTCCTTCCATACCTCCCTCTGTTAACAGCAAAGATCGCGGATGCAATTAAGCAACTCATCCAACAACCTGAAAACTAACAATTCACTGCAGCGAATAATCACTCAGCACCATTCAAGCAGTGCAGGCGAGCGGTACTCAACCCTGCAGATCAATGATGCCCGTGCTAGCAATTTCATTACGCCCCAGGCTGTCCAGTAGGCAAAGCGATCGACCAGGGCCGAGCCGACTGAGGGTTTCGGGTCCCGATCAATTCCGAGGGTACTGGGCTTTGTGTGGCCTGTGGCCTGGGAAACGCTTGGGAGTTCCACTGTGGTCAGTGGGGTTTATTGGACACCAGGAGTTCCCTTAAAGGAAATGTTAAGTTTGAATGAAATACAAGTGTTTGTTTTTAGTGTATAAGTTCTGAAAAAAATGTAATCAATACGATGCCCACACCTACGCTCCATTCAAATTAATATAGCGTTTAGAAAGATTTTTTTTTAATATTCAAAAATATATCATGTTTATTGGATCACAAATTGACTACAATGTTATTAACTTCAAACAAAATTAATTTATGTTTGATATCTACAAAAACGCGATGTCTTACCGATGAAATTTCCTTGACATTTTTAGTAGCCGTTCAGAAAAAAAATCGCGTGCACACCGTGGTTATTTATTTTCAGGCGTTCTAAAATGTAAATCTTTCTTATGCACCCAATGCATAACCCAGTACACAGCTTTTAATCTATTGGAAACCCATTGGTAGGCCGCATTTGATTTGTTAAACAAATTCGGAAAAATATAACAACAAAGGAAAGGGGTAAAAAAAAAAATAATGAAAAAAAAAATTCCTACAACGCAGATAATTTTAGATCTATGAAGTTCAGTTATCCGAGCCTGCTTTTATTCAGAAAAGAGTAAATACGTATAATTATCACTGTACTTTAGATGATGCTCTTTTTTTATTTTATTGGTTCAGTTAGTCGAGTCTGTCCATTATCCGAAGAGTAAAAGTAATACTGTAACTTATTTGATGCTGTTCTTTGTTGTCACCGGTTCCAAATAACAATACATGACGAGTCTTACCAATTGCTCCGGCGAAGTAACCTGTGAATCGAAGTGTGAAGTAGTCCACCTAGCACCCACTGACAAATATATTCACAGTCGCATAAACTGACAGTCACATACATGTACCATCACATACACTCACAAAGGTGACACAGTCACATATACAAAGGTGACACATTCACATAGACAAAGGTGATACAGTCACACAGACAAAGGACAGTCACATAGACAAAGGTGATACAGTCACATATACAAAGGTGACACAGTCACATAGACAAAGGACAGTCACATATACAAAGGTGACAGTCACGAATGCGAAGGTGACACAGTCACATAGACAAAGGTGACACTGCCACATAGACAAAGGTGATACAGTCACATAGACAAAAAACAGTCACATAGACAAAGGTGACACAGTCACATAGACAAAGGTGGAACAGTCACATAGACAAAGGACAGTCACATATACAAAGGACAGTCACATAGAGAAAGGTGACACAGTCACAAATACAAAGGTGATACAGTCACATAGACAAAGGTGATTCAGTCATATAGACAAAGGTGACACAGTCACATAGACAAAGGTTACACAGTCACATACACAAAGGTGACACAGTCACATAGACAAAGGTGATACAGTCACATAGACAAAGGTGATACAGTCACGTAGACAAAGGTGATACAGCCACATAGACAAACGTGATACAGTCACATAGACAAAGGGGATACCGTCACATAGACAAAGGACAGTCACATAGACAAAGGACAGTCACATAGACAAAGGTGACACAGTCACATAGACAAAGGACAGTCACATAGACAAAGGTGACACAGTCAAATAGACAAAGGACAGTCACATAGACAAAGGTGGCACAGTCACATAGACAAAGGACAGTCACATAGACAAAGGTGACACAGTCACATCGACAAAGGTGATAGAGCCACAAAGACAAAGGACAGTAACATAGACAAAGGTGACACAGTCACAAATACAAAGGTCGACACAGTCACAATTACAAAGGAGATACAGTCACATAGACAAATGAAAAAAACATACACTAACATTCACAATCGATCGACCATCACATACAGCCATAAATTCACCAACAACAGTCATAAAACGCCATACATACACACAACTAACAATACTCTATGCTGCTTCTTTTGTACTAGAAGGTTTTGTCACATGCACTTAACTCACCGTAACATACACAAAGACAGTCATATTCGACGATCACATAGTCACAACCATGAGCACACTTTTGCAAAATCGATGGTCTCTCTCTCTCTCTCTCTCTCTCTCTCTCTCTCTCTCTCTCTCTCTCTCTCTCTCTCTGTCTCTCTCTCTCTCACACACACACACATACACACAAACCACTGCATACATATTAAATTGACTCCTGTATACGGTTCTGTCCAGCCGAGGGGTCAGTCAGGGCGTTGGTCAGTGCTAACCCATTGTTTCCTCCTGGCGCCAGACTGTCTGGCCCCCTGACTGAGATGGTCTGGATCCGGTGGTTGCGTCAGAAGTGCTGTAGTCGGATATTGATGCCGTCACCACCAGAGCAACTTCCGCTAATTGGATTCTTGCAAGAGAGGTGTGCTATTCAATGGTTTGGCTTGTGGTAACTGCGGTGGGGCTCAGAGATGGATAGGTGGAGTCTGTTGATTATTTTGTTAGGAGAAACTTGAAACAATGTGTTAAAATCAGTACTGCCAGTATGATAAACGCTTAACATGAACTTACTTTCCTTCTTGTCTCCAGTTTTAGTAAAATGCAGAATTCTTTAAAGTTAAAAAGATTGATGATGATGATGATGATGATGATGATGATGATGATGATGATGATGATGATGATGATGATGATGATGATGATGATGATGATGAGGAGGAGGAGGAGGAGGAGGAGGAGGATGATGATGATGATGATGATGATGATGAGTGCAGAAGAAAAACATAAAGAAATAACAAATAGCAAAAAATGTATAAAAAATTACACGATAGCAACACTTATGGTAACAACAGCAGCATCAACAACAACAGTTACCGCAACAGGAGCTGCAAAAACAAATTAAAAAAAAAACAACACCAGTAGCAACACCAATAACAGGAACAGCAACGAAAACGGCAAAGAATTTTCTAAGCCAAAAAAAATCTATAAGCGTTCCTAAGCCATTGTCCACACCATTGCTAATTTTTTTTTTTTGTATAAATCAACACCTTTCTCCGCCTCCCTACTACCTTTGTAGAAGAAAATATTATTGCTCGATCTGTAACATTGAAGATCAATAAGGATCTGTCACGAAAAGTCGCGACAATTCTCTTCTATCCCTCTGTCTGATGATGGATAGGATCTACACCAGTCTGAGCCGGTGTTATGAGGCAAACTAAAGAGGTTTAGAGTAAGGGATCTGAGTTGGAAAAGAGTGGTGTTTTGGTGGGGAAAAGTCAGAACTGAATGAGAGAGGTATTTTGGTATTTTTAAGAAAAGTCCAATACTGAATGAGAAAGGTATTTTGGTATTTTTAGGAAAAGTTCAATACTGAATGATAAGGATCTGTCACGAAAAGTCGCGACAATTCTCTTCTATCCCTCTGTCTGATGATGGATAGGATCTACACCAGTCTGAGCCGGTGTTATGAGGCGAACTAAGCAGGTTTAGAGTAAGAGATCTGAGTTGGAAAAGAGTGGTGTTTTGGGGGGAAGAAGACAACACTGAATGAGAGAGGTCTTTTGGTCTTTTTAGTAAGAAGTCAGAACTGAATGTGACAGGTCTTTTTGCTATTTTTAGGAAAAGTTCAATACTGAACGAGAAAAGTGTTTTGGTTTGCTCCCCTCCCTCCCCCTCAACTATTGTAAAAAGTGACCGGCTGAGACAGGAACCCAGGTCTCCCCACTCGTGTCTCGTGTATGATAGTACAAGAAATTTGTCAGACGTCATTCATGGGATCCATCAACGACTAAAGCCTATATAGCGCAGACGCTGGACATCAAACGCCCAACTCAAACTCCACTCAACTACTGTTTGATGTATACTAAATAAAGAAGATGCTTTGAATGGAAAAACACCATCCCCACTGAAACAATTAGACGCAGTGTCTTCGCAAGCCATATCAATATTTAAACTACTCACTTTTATTTCAATGTTGAATCACTAAATATTCGTACTTTTATGACGCCAGATTCTTATTGTGTATGCCATTGTGTGTGTGTGTGTGAGTGTGTGTGTGTGTGTTACTAATATTTTATCAAAATAATTGTGTAAAGTGAATTATCATGGGTAAAATTCAATTTGGCCAATTTATTTTATCAAGCAAGCAATCTAAATCTAAGGAGCTCTTCGTGATAAAAAAGGTAACAAATATTATATAAATATATATATTATAATGGTAATCAAGTTATTTCTTAAATGATCTAATTATATATAATACAATAATATGAATAGGGCAAGGGAACAAGAGCCTGACACTTTCGAATCATGAAAAAAAAATCCTTAGCAAATTTAGATACGGCAAAGAAAAATTATATTGCAAAGCTTTGATCTACAGTAAAAAAATGCCTGAACCCAGAAAACGGCCAGGAACATTAAATTTTAATTTCACAAAATGAAGACTATCAAGAATCCAGAGCATACAGAAAGGAGTCGAAAGGAGTCATTTTATATTATTAGAAAAGATATTAAAAAATATTGAAAGCGACGAATTTTACTATTGAAGAAATGACGTACACCCAGCTCTTAAGGAATTCTATTTTTTTTTAAGGTAACCATTTTTGTTTTTTTATAGATAATACTCTAATCTAGATTAAAAGGGTCTATAATTATTTTCTTTAATCTTGACCTATAATATCCTTGCTGTTTAAATTAATCTTTTTTTTTTTAATGAGCAAAAACTTTCAACGCAAAAATACTTAAGACTAAGGATAATATCAAGGTTTAGCTTGTAGGTCAACTCTCTCTCTCTCTCTCTCTCTCTCTCTCTCTCTCTCTCTCTCTCTCTCTCTCTCTCTCTCCATTAATTAAACTTCAAGAACTCTCTCTCTCCTTTTTTCAAAAAACGCAAAGAGAAACAAGATCAAAGATACGAAAGTCAATATACATCAATCGAAAGACGGACTAGCAAAAAATGCGAAGGAAAAAATTAAATAGCTGGCGATTAAGCAATACGTGGGTAGATAAAGTAAGAGAAGACAGACAGACAGAGAGACATAAGAAAAGACAGAAAGAGAGAGAGAGAAAGAGAGAGAGAGAGAGAGAGAGAAAGAAATAGAAAGGTGGAGAGAGAGAGACAGAGAGAAAGAAACAAAGAGAAAGATAAAGAGAAAGAGAGAAATGTAGACGGATATACAGAAAGAGATATTCAATGAGACATGGTAAAAAAGGGGGCGAATATAGCCTTGAAGTCAGGGTATTTTACTTAAGAGTTTCTTTCTCCATAACATCTTTGTTGTCATTCACAACATGAGGAGTCATAAAAACGCTAGCGTAGAGATCTAGTTCAGAAGATGTTTCCAGTTGCCCATCAATTCATTCTTGATTTGGTTCAGCTTCAATTCAACTGAAGAGAAATCGCTGCTCCTTGTGGAATTTCAATGTCACATTTCAGCAACATAAAAGTGGCTTACATGTTATACCATTCTCATATTGCTCAGTTGTTCTCGTTCTCTCTCTCTTTCTCTCTCTCTCTCTCTCTCTCAATCTCTCTCTCTCTCTTTCTCTCTCTCTCTCTCACTCTCTCTCTCTCTCTCTCTGTTCTATATCTCTCTCTCTCTCTCTCTCTCTCTCTCTCTCTCTCTCTCTCTCTCTCTCTCTCTCTCTCTCTCTCTCTCTCTCTCTCTCTCTCTCCTCTCTCTCTCTCTCTCTCTGTCTGTGTGTGTGTGTTTGTGTGTCTCTCTCTCCCCTCACTCATCATGTAAACATTTACGTGCAACCAATCCATTTCTTTTTTAGAAATAAACTCACTTCTCATCGCTCATCACTGATGCACGCTTTTCAACTCTTCTTGCTTCAAGATACGCACTCACGTCTCTTGCACTTTCTCATATTTAGATTAAACACCAAAGAACGCATCCCAATGTTTTGCCAGAAAACACAGGGTGGAGAGAAACTCGATGGCAAGGCATGCCGTCCAGGATTATATGAAAATAGCTCTCAAATTAGACGCGTAAGTGAAGATACGATGAAACACTACGATGAAACGAAGGGTATTTGAATGTATGTGTATGGATCGTTTCAGTTATATTATAAACTGCAGTTGTTAAGATGTCTTCTTGTTCATCATACAAACATTGTCGATTGTTTACAGTAAATCCGAAATTTATTTTGTGAGTTCGATCACCGTAGGGCAGATCTAGGATTATATGAAAATAGCTCTCAAATTAGACGCGTAAGAGAAGATACGATGAAACACTACAATAAAACGAAGGGTATTTGAATGTATGTGTAGAGATCGTTTCAGTTATACTATAAACTGTAGTTGTTACGATGTCTTCTTGTTCACCATACAAACATTTTCGATCGAATACTTACAATAAATCCACAAATTGTTATTATTTGCCTTTTAAACCTCAGCTCTATGGTAGACATCTTAAAATTTTGACTTCAGAAAACCTTAGAGACATAACAATTATTCAAAACAAAAAAGAGGAAAAAAATGTTAACGAACGAACATACAACTAATCAGGAATCACTTTTCTCCCCTCAAGGCTATCTTTGAACTCTTTTGTTGAGCATAAAGTGACCGCCGTCCAGCAGATTAGATGTCTAGATCAACAAACCTTCATGTGGAATGGACTCATGGATATCTCATGCGGTTGTTTGATGACCGCTGGTGACTATTACGGTTCCACTAAAGCTCGCCAGGTGCTGGTGTCCCAAGGGGATCTGGACAATGTTACCACTGCTGCTTAAGTAAACAAAATTTTCTTCTTGTTCATTATACAAACATTGTCGATTTAGTGTTTATTGAAAATTCGAAAATTATTATTGTTTGCCTTTTAAACCTTACCTCTACTGTGGTCATCCTAAATGTTTGACTTCAGAATACTTAAGAGACATAACAACAATTCAAAAAAAAAAATATTAAGGAAGAAACCTACAACTAATCAGGAATCACTTTTCTCCCTTCAAGGCTATCTTTGAACTCTTTTGTTGACCATAAAGTGACCGACGTCCAGCAGATTAGATGTCTAGATCAACAAACCTTCATGTGGAATGGACCCTATGAGATCTGCTGAGGTTGTTTGATGACCACTGGTGACTATTACGGTTCCACTAAAGCTCGCCAGGTGCTGGTGTCCCAAGGGGATCTGGACAATGTTACCACTGCTGCTTAAGTAAACAAAAGCGTCTCGCGTAAGGCAGGCTCAATCGTCGGTGCCTGGGTATCGGTTTCTAGGTAGCTTGTTGTTAAAAGAGAAGTAGTGGCGTGTGTATGTGATTCAGAAGGGGAACAGGCTGCCTAAGAGTAGAGCATGCGCACTTAAATCGTAAAGTTGAAGGTTCGATACCCACAGAGCAGACTCAATCGTCGCTGTTTGGGTATCGGTTTTTAGGTACCTTGTTGTTGAAAGAGTAGTGGCGTGTGTGTGTGTGATTCAGAATGTTGAGAGTTTGTGAATTAGTATGTGAATTGGTATGGTGACGTGGTGATCCGTGAGTAGAGCATGCGGATTTTAATTGGAAGGGAAAGGGTTCGATCCCCGTAGGGCAAACTCAATTGTCGGTGCCTGGGTATCGGTTTCTAGGTAGCTTGTTGTTAAAAGAGTAGTGGCGTGTGTATGTGATTCAGAATGGGGAACAGGTTGCCTAAGAGTAGAGCACTTAAATCGGAAGGTTCAGGGTTTGTGGAATAGTATGTGAATTAATATGGTGCTGAGGTGATCCGAGAGTAGAGCATGTGGACATAAAACGGAAGGTTGAGGGTTCGATCCCGCAGAGCTTACTCAATCGTCGCTGCCTGGGTATCGGTTTCTAGGTAGCTTGTTGTTAAAAGAGAAGTAGTTTTGTGTGTATGTGATTCGGAATGTTGAGGGGTTGTGAATTAGCATGTGAATTGGTATGGTGACGTGGTGATCCGAGAGTAGAGCATGTGGACTTAAATCGGAAGGTTGAGGGTTCGATCTCCGCAGAGCTTACTCAATCGTCGCTGTCTGGGTATCCGTTTCTAGGTAGCTTGTTGTTAAAAGAGTAGTGGCGTGTGTATGTGATACAGAATGGGAACAGGCGGCCTAAGAGCAGAGCATGCCGACTTAAATCGGAAGGTTCAGGGTTTGTGGAATAGTATGTGAATTAATATGGTGCTGAGGTGATCCGAGAGTAGAGCATGTGGACATAAAACGGAAGGTTGAGGGTTCGATCCCGCAGAGCTTACTCAATCGTCGCTGCTTGGGTATCCATTTCTAGGTAGCTTGTTGTTAAAAGAGTAGTGGTGTGTGTGTGTGATTCAGAATGTTGAGAGTTTGTGAATTAGTATGTGAATTGGTATGGTGACGTGGTGATCCGTGAGTAGAGCATGCGGATTTTAATTGGAAGGTAAAGGGTTCGATCCCCGTAGGGCAGACTCAATCGTCGTTGCCTGGGTGTCCCTTTCTAATTAGCTTGTTGTTAGAAGAGAAGTAGTTGTGTGTGTATGTGATTCAGTGAGGGGATGAGGTGGTCCAAGAGTAGAGCATGCGGGCTTAAATCAAATTTCAATGTTTCGAACGTTCTATTTAATTTCAAGTCAAATATTTCTTCGAAAAAACATAACTGTCTAATGTAAATGTACAATTCTGAATATTCTAAGGGATCTATTATTAGACCTAATCTGCAAAGAAATGAGATAACATTTCTTAATGGTTAATAAATATTGTTGTACATTCTTGTCATCATTTTTTTCCTTTGTTTGAGCTTTCTTTTACATTTTTCGCCTGTAAAAGGTTTATCAAACTTATTTTGATTTTATCTGGAGAAGAACAGTTTTCAAACTTCAACTAGGAACCGATTGAAACTCCATCACAAGCCAGTATTAAAAAAACACACCTTTCCCATATTATAAAAAACCCTGATTCAAAGAATTCACGATAAACTTTATTGTCCTGACATTCATAAATACATCAAACTACATACAACAACTTCAAAGAAAAGTAGAAATCTATGTGTTTTAAGCAGCAATTCACCGCCCTCTTTCTTGATACGATTTAAGCTTAGAATGAGAGCTCATCTTGATACAGACGAAGATGGATTGCTCTTTGACGTATGTAGGTCAAACCACACGCCTGTTGTAGCGACAGGTTAATGCTTCGCACTTTCACCCATGCTGCTTGTCTGACATATTTTAATAACGAGATTCGTCGTATTTTGTGTTTGATGAATGTCTAAAACAGTGTGCGAAAATATCCATTTTTAGATCTACCTCCTCTACCCCCTACCCCTCCGTAGATGATAACAAGGCGACTCAAAATGGTCCTAGAAATTGAGTTCATCCTTCTAGACATTAAAAACGCCCATGTATAATCAAAACAGTGATGGAAACCTATTATGTTGAATTAGAACGCCCAAATAGGTCGCTTGTGTAAAATATCTTTACTCATCAGAATAAGCCATAAAGATATTTTTAAACTTTTCCTTCAACTAATAGTATAATAGGAAGTGACATTATGGAAACACAATAATGTCATCCATAATTCATCTAGACCAAAACCGTTTTAATAGTTGCTTATTCATCTAGACCAAAACCATTTTAATAGTTGCTCAATATCAAGCGAGTTAGATCCAATGCGCACTAACTTAGCCCACAAAAGAGTACGCTGTTTAATTTACTTGTTTTCTTTAAAAAAAAATTAAAAAAAAAAAAAAAAAAGTCTTTGTCGAGCATAAATCAGAAGCAATTAAAAATCTGTTTCTTTAGTTCAATAAACAGTAGGTGGGGTCTTAACATACTCATTCAATTATAAAAAAGGAGGTTATTTACATTCTCGACAGTGGATATTTCATTTTGATTATAGGCAATGTAAAAAAGCATTTTTTATTGATAATATCTGTTTAATTATACCTTAGATAAAATGCAGTTTATGTACAAACTTTTCTTTTAAACTTTGAGCATTATTATGAAGAGGTTATCCTGAACAAATAAAATAGGAGACCTGATTCGTTTTGCCTTGCTACTTTATTAGATTTGTTCTTAGACTTTGTTTCATACTAAATAGAGATGGAGATTGGCTAAACAGACGTTGTATGCCGGCAACCAGGGTGAATCATGCATACGTCGCAAATATAGGTATTGAACTACAGCCCTCTAATTTATAAACATTAAAATGGACTATATTTAACCTTTTTTATGTAAAACAAAAGAAATTAAACATCTGTGGGTCTAGAAAGGATAGGATAATAATGTTTTAAATCTCTTAAAATGCATTTAATGCTTTTTACCACACTGTATTACCTCCAAAAGACAAATTTCCGACTTGAGCCTGATTCACCCAGATTGACTCGTCAATCTGTTGCACGTTTTCTTCCCTATTTCCTTATAGGTCTTGATTTATTGGTTTTTAATTTGAATTAATTTCCGCTTTTCTCCGTTCCCTTTTCTCTGTGAATTAATTTTCTTCCCTGTGCATAGCATTGCGTTGTGTGGCACCATCCTCTCTCACATCACCACAGCAATTTTTATAACTATTTATATCATAATGCCGTTTTATTCAGTCAAAGATGATTAAAGTAGTGTTAATTGGTCGATTAAGTATGGTGAAAGGATTCTTTGTTGACTGCAACGGAGTGAATTAATTCCTTTTTTTCCGTTAAGTTTATGTGGATTAAACTAAAAAAAACAAAACATAAAGAGGTGTCATTTCCAACGTTTAAATCTTCCATTTTCTTTTTCAGTATCCCCTCCCCGTTTTGTTCCTATTTGGTGTCTCTCTTTCTTAACCCTTATTATTCTCCTCTGTCTATTCTTGTCACTCATTCCTGCTTCTTTTTCATCTCGTTGATTCTCTCTCTCCCTCTCTCTCTCTCTTTTTCTCTCTCTCTCTCTCTCTTTCTCTCTCTCTCTCTCTCTCTCTCTCTCTGTCTCTTTCTTTCTCTCGTCTCTTTCTCTTTCTCTGTCTCTTTATCTCTCTCTGTCTCTCTCTCGCTCTCTATCTTTTTCTATCTTTGCTGCACTATCAATGCTTTTACTTAATACCGGCGTTCTGAAATTAATTAGGGGACGTGTAATTTCTCAAATACAACGCTGTCAATTGTCATGGCTTTTATTCACACTTTGTGTCCTTTCTGTCTCATGCTTGTCTGCCTATTATCAATCTATCCACAAATTGTCTTTTCTTTATTTACTAATATGCCAAACATCTAATAATTAATCTGTAGATATATCAATAAATGTGTATTAAAAGATTGTACTATGTACGAATTCTTATAATGTTGATCGTCTTTAGTGTCGTGATATCATCGTGTAATTAATACAAATCATCAAAAAAAACAAATCCATTTAACATATAAGATTATCAACTAGATCAAAGCCAACAGTTTCATCATAATGTTTACCTTTTTGAAAAACCTCCCACGGCTCTCACTTTCTATAATATGGGAAGATTGAAACGCTTGAGTGATTTAGCTAAAAGACTTCGCTAATATTATGCCTAGAGGTTTAGGCTAGCTTTTGAACGAAGATCGAATGGTCGAACGCGATTAAAGTGACGAGTGGTGGCCTACTATAGTCAGGCGCCTTCAGAAGCATAAAAAGCAACCGGTTACAGAAAAGAAGGTATGTTTATCTATAGGTTGCTACATTTGTGCAATAAATCGTATTTCTCAAATAAAAGTCGCGCTTGGTTGAGCAGCGGCTTGGCAAAATACCTCTCTTAAATCATAGTATAAAATTGTCTCCTTAAATTCTGCAACACTACCGTAGAGGACGAAAGTTTGCATTGAAATCTCATTTGAAAGTCATAAAGGTTAGAAAAAGGGACACAAATTGTCCAAACTCGGCAATATTCAATGAAGGGAAACGTTACCAATATCTCAAGATACAGAGTCCCTCACATTGCAAGCAGGACTGGTAGCGTTTAGTTATTCAAGCTGAGCTGGATGGATAGATCCAAATCTGGAATTCCTATGTGAATAAGCCAAGCAGTGAAAATTGAGACCGCTCATCTAAAAGTTAGATCTAAAGAAAGACCCTAGAAACAGTCATGGCTCATTCCAAAAGGGTCCAAGCTCTTCTGAACTCCGACTCGACATAGGGAGATCACTTGTCTAAGTCCGTGCTGCTTCTGCCACTACCTCGGGCACGAAGACGACCACTCAGACCTTTGTGGCCCGATGGAGCGGAGGCTGCTGGAAGCACTAACAATAATACAACAACAACAACCACCACCACGAAAAAGGTTCCTAAACCAGGCAGTGGCAAAAAGCCCAAGAAGCAAAAGTCGTTCTCGGACCTTGATAAAGGCAGCAAGAGCGGTCAGCATTCTCTGGTTTACAGATGTGGGCTGACCGTGCGCCAGGTGTTCTCCATCAAGCAGTCCTGGAAGGCTGTACAGAGAGAGGAGTCGACGTTCGGGGTAGAGATGTTTATCAGGTAAGGTTTTGATACATGAATTTAAATTGTAGGGAAAATACATCTAACTTCTTAAATTTGTGGAGCGGATAAAACTGCCTGAATGATACTGCGTGGATTTGAATTGTTTTTACCATCTCTCTCTATATAATACCTCTCCTTCTCTCTCTCTCTCTCTCTCTCTCTCTCTCTCTCTCTCTTTCTATCTCTTTGTCTCTCTCTCTGTCTCTCTCTCTTTCTCTATCTCTCTTCTCTTTTTCCTTTTCTCTGCTCTTTCGATCTATCAATATATCGATCTATCTATCCATCCCAATCTCACACACACACATAAACGTCCCCACTTTGATTAATCTTTGTTTATCTATCCTATTATCTTTCCACCCTCTGTTTATTTCTCTCTCTGTGAGTAACTTGAACATATCTCTATTTTTTTAAATTTTGTACATTCTCTTTTTCTTTCTGCCAGTCTGTTTCTCTGTAACAGTACTGTTTCTCTCTCTCTCTCTCTCTCTCTCTCTCTCTCTCTCCATGTCTCTCTCTTTATCTCTCACCCCCCCCCTCTGGTCTCTCAATGTCATAATCATACCACTTCAACCATGTTAATATTTGCTCTGTATTCAGAAACAATTATAATATCCCGGAAAACCACATCGCGCTGTATATTAAACTAACTGTTCTTATCCGTAGTAAACGTGCTTTTTTTCCGGATCTCTTATGTATCTACTTAGTTTTAGTCCGTCCAAACCTGAAGCGTTGGTTAAAGTCAGTTGGTTGATTTATTGTAGGCATATTTACATTGAAAATGAGGCAGCATGACGCACGAAGTCAAATTCATCGACTAGACAGACTCACAATTCCATATAATTATTATGGATCTACAACGAGTTTTGAAGACTTCAAGATAGTTTAAATTGATTAGGCTAACCCGACTTGTTTTTTTTTTCTTTATGTTTTGTTGGTTGTTTTATCTTTATTTTGTTTTAAATTTTTACTTTCAGGTTTTTCCGAATTAATAAATATAGAAATATAGCACCTTTGCTGTTTTATTTTTTCCTAGAGATTGTATTAGACTGCATACATACTGTTTGTTCCCTTTACGATCAATAGTTTTTCACGGCAAAACACTATTTACTCTATTCTTAAACTACGCCGCTATTCCTATAGACTGTCAGTGATCTCAAAATTTGAGATATCCTGCTCAATAATACAGTAATAGATTCGGTTCATATAGATACAAATTCAGAGGGAGAGAGAGAGAGAGAGAGAGAAAGATAGAGAGAGAGAGATGGAGAGAGAGAAAGAGAGAGAGAGAGATAGAAAGAGAGACACAGATATGTAGAGTGAAAGAAAATAGAGAGAGAGACGGAGATTAAAAGACAAATATATAGATAGCGAGACACAGGGATAAATTGGTATATAATAAAGAGTATATATACGCAAAGAGAGATACAGAGGGATTAAAAGAAAAAGTATATTAATTTTATGTAATACAAATATTGGTCCACACGAGATATTTTGTTTGCTAACATTGCAAAAAACCAAGTATGCATAGCTCATGTACCGAACATTTTGAAGAGAATGGGAAAAAGTACATATGCAAATCCCATTGAAAAAAATTAAGTCTAAGAGTAATACTGTTGTTGTTGTTTTTTTGTTGTTGTTTGTTTTGTTTTGTTGTTAGTTGTTTTGTAAATTCTTTAATTACTCTGCACTTTGACTGAAAATCAGTCTTTCTACATTCTAAGGTAGTACCTTTTACAGATACTGCGATTCCATTTTAATGTTATGCTCGTATTATTGACAAAAATATTTCAAGAGGGAACTGATTGACTGTAGTTTTAATCATTACGGTTTTGAAGGGCCTGCTGCAATTTTTTTTAGCTATAATTGCTTTAAAAATTGAGTACAAGCATTTATGTATGCTTGTTTTTGATATACGCTATAAATTTCAACAATGTTAATATGCAGGGAACATTATTCAAAAAGCCATACTGAAATTGCAGGTGTTTTTACGTTAACGCTGAATATAATATTGATTTTTTAGGTACGTTGAAATCGAGTTCTTTCTTAATCACAACTTTCATAACGTAAAAGTCTAAAAAATCAATATTCGTAATATACTTGACGCGCATGAATGATCCCCTATCACGCCAAATCATATTTCTAATTTTCTGAGGCAGCCAAAGTCGAAATAACCTTGTAGAGTGGAATGATAATTATTCTTAGGCTTAAAAAAAACAGGTTGTTAGGCTTTCGAGAAAAAAACACTGTGGGCGGACTTTATTTTTTTAAACTAGATATTTTTTTAATTAAATTAACAAACCAATATCCCTATACAGAGAAGTGTATTTTTTAACATAATCGCATTAACTACGCTCATAGTCAAAACAATCTTTAAAGGTTAGAAAGATTGCGATAACTAGTCTTACTGTGTCGAAAAAACCAAAGAAAACATTTTTAATAACCAAGGACTTTTTCATGGACAGAAAGTTTTCGTCTATTCGGACAAGGGAAATAATCGTCAGTTAATGTCTCTTTCTGATTTCATCTTTGTTGCTCCCCTTTTCTTAAACGGTTTTCTTTTTTTAAAACCTACTACTACTACTACTACTACTACTACTACTACTACTACTACTACTACTACTACTACTACTACTACTACTACTACTACTACTACTACTACTACTACTACTACTACTACTACTACTACTACTACTACTACTACTACTACTACTACT
>RQTK01000396.1:225821-256625 GCA_003991915.1 Elysia chlorotica
TAATAATAATAATAATAATAATAATAATAATAATAATAATAATAATAATAATAATAATAATAATTCACTTATAAAGCGCCAATATAACTATAACAATAAATGTTTTGTTAAAAATACACGTTTTATGAAATTTCGCTAACATTGTCATCGCTCTCATCCCGGACAGTAGGCTTATACAGGCACGTTCAATTCCTTAAGAAATTAAAAATCCTGATACACATACAGCACCAGGCCCTGTTTCAATGGCTTACCCCACGTATTCCCTCCCAATCGATCAGTAGACATCGATCCAACTGCTTCTAACTAGGTTTTTTACCCTTCTATCTTGGACATCTTTGCAACTTTAAGTTACAAAAGGAAAAAACAAATGAAAAAAAAAGATCAAACTTTGTTTTTCTGCCTTTGTTATTTACTCGGGCATGCGAAGATCATTTTGCGAGCTTCGTTTCGTTTAATTAGCCTTTTTCCTTGCTGTTTTGTGTTGAAAGTTTATACGATAGCTACATAAAAAGGCGGGTTAGTTTTGGATGTACGCTAGCGTAAAACTAGGCTTAAAACTTTTTGTGCGACTTATGTGTTTCCATTGCATTACAAAGATGTATTTTTTCAAAATCCATTTTTTGTTCTTTATTAAAACTTGTTTCAAATCAAAACACAAAATGAAAGAATATAGTGGAGATGTGTTGCTGTTGTTAATATGTATACATTTTACATATTTATATATTTATGAAATAACTACAGTGGTACTTTTCAGTTTCGTACATTGGTAGTCTATCTCTCCGTGGAAAATGCGTCGATATTGGTTCATAGAAAGTAATTTTTAATGTAAAAAAAATATGAACGCGCAAAAATAAAGCGCAGTTCCAAGAAAATGTCCACCTCGAAACCCTCCGGATTTTTCCCCCTGCAACTAGGATTTCCTTCTCTGTTTCGGAGCGTGCATTTCTTAATAGACTTTCCATCTCTGCGATCAGACTTGATGAGAGGGGAGGGGGAGACCGAAGCCCAGTGCCCCGAGTCTAATGCGATTAGCGTGAGTAAAGATCAGGTTTAACCGCAGGAAAATCGCCAACACTGACGTTATATGCATCCCTCCCCCAGCCCTAGGGCTGCAAACACTCCTGGAATTATATTTGCCTTAGACGCTCGTGTGGGGCTTAGTTTGATCAGGCCTGCACTTTGCATTGTGTGGTGAGCGCCACACACACACACACACATATATACACACACACACACACACATATATACACACACCTGCTGTGTTGAAAGTATTCACTGGTTTTATCGGCTTCTCTTGAAATCCAGTTTCTCCCTCCATTGAGTGATTCATGTTTTGTTGTTGCTGGGGATTGTTTGTCCAATACTTTAGACACTTTACTAGTGTTTGGGCAAAAAATAAGTTTTTGCAGAGAGCGTAAGGATTATTTAGAAAAGTTGAAAAATTTTGTGTGATAGACCTTTCGATTGCTCCATTATCGAGGGTTACAGTATGTAGTAGGGCTGGGACCCGAACGAATAATTATGTTATCGAATCTCAATCTGCAATATTTTTTTTTTTATTCTTAATGATGTTGAAATGAAGATGTAACCAGGGAGAGTTTGTGTTGGCAGTTCAAATGCTGAATAGTCATGTATTTAGAGTATAATTCCTAAACTGCTGAAGTACTGCTTGTGGTCAGTGCATTTGCTAAAGTGATGTTTACCCACCTTGACGTTTCTGAAGCTTTGTTTATTGACAGTACGATTGCTGAAGCGCTAAAGTGGCGATGTTTAGGTGATGCATGAAGATAGACATAACAGTTATTGCCTAGGATCCCGCAGTCTTAGAGTGAGAGCTAGTATATGTACACAGCCAAAACTGCTGGATTTAGCACTGGAACACCTATAAGAGTAGACTTATCCGTTATGCTTAGCGTAGACAGGGTATGTTTATGATTTCTGGAGAGAGATGTATGTTCTTTGTTCTTTGTTTCCAGTTCTTTCTAGGCAGGTATATTGGCTTTCCCCGTAAGATTCTAGAAAAATGAATAGAACTGAGTGGACTTGATGGAAACCATGTTCCGCACTTTTACACCTACAATGTGTGAATAGTAAAATCGATATCAGTACACATAAAATGGCAGCGTCAATGCTGGGCTTTTGTTGCTCTTCACGATGTGTTTACTCGATTGGAACAAACAGCTCTTTAGAACTAGAGAATTTCTCATTACCTTCAATAATTTATAATCAAAACTAAAAATTAATATCAAAAAGTCAACTCTATTCAAAATAATGAGAACTAATTGCGATAACATGCATTACTCGATGTACAAAAAACAACGAAAACTTATCTAAGTACCCAAATCTTTCGTGTATCTTTTTTTCTCCAAATATTATTTTTTTTATTTTTTTTTTTTTCAAACACATATGCATCCAAAGTACAGTATGTCGGTTTAAAGTGTTGTTTTTGTTTTGTTTTGTTTTGTTTTTTCGACCCAGAGAGGAAACATTGCTTTCCAGTCTATTGCTTTATACATGATGTAAAAACAACAAAATACGATAACACTTCTCATTTTGCTCAAGAGTAACTCGATAACACTTCAATATGCTCGCAGAGTTCTTTTTCTTTTAGGAATTTTAAGAATCCTTGTTACCTTTGTTTTGGTTTCCAATTCTCAAGCTCTTGAAAAAAACATATTAAACTCTTCAATGTCTGAAGAAATACTGTTGATGTGAAAGTTAATACGCTGTGCGAAAACTAATAAACACTACATTCTTTTATCCATAATGTAAATTGTTATTTGGGTATTTTTTGCCCAACACCAAGAACTTGAGCGCCCTTAAAGTAGATCTAAATCGATTTAAAAAAGTATTACATTCAACATTATCAAATTAACGTGTGTTTTTACAAAACAGTAGTGCGCATTAATCTTTCTCTTTGCATGTGAGTCAGGTTTGGGAGCAAGTAGAACACCACGCTAGAAAACGATGAGCGATTAGCAGCGCATAATTATAAAGATCTTTTGTCTCTACTTGTTATACGGGGAGTTTCTATGTGGGAATTATGTGTTATGCCACCGGCATTAACCTGCAAATTGTTGCCAACGTCAAACCATTAGGTAGCAGATTAGCGATATTTCTCGAGCTTGGCCGTTTGTAATGCGCGAGTTGGGTGAGTTAGGAAAAAATGGAATTATGATTATATATCAAATACATAGGCAGACTATGAATTATGAAGCTAGCGAACGGGATAAAAAGTGTGTCTATTGTATCACCTGGTGCAAAATTATTGATCTAAAATAATACATATTATTTATTATCGATTGAAGCTCTCTTTTCAACCATACATGAGATACACTATCTTATCAAGTAGCTCAGATTGTATAGGCCTTTGTGCCATGTCTGGGTCATGAATCAGTTGCCAATTTTTTAGGATCAAAAGTAAATACCGCTGTGTTTTGAGACGATATTATAAGTAACTGCTCTAACCATAATAATAACGTCTTATGTCTTCATAAGCATTGCTGTAATCGTAAAACTGTAGTTCAAAAGAAAAGCGCAGCACTTGATCGAGTTTGGTTAACGGGTGAAAAGCAATGATCTAAGGATTAAATAACAGTAGCATACCGTAAGATTTTAGTCTGCCATACAGTGCATTTTGTAAGTTCGAGAGTTTTATGGTGTATACTGCCCGTGGTTTGCCTCTGCTCTTTGCGACACTAACTAGCTCAGTCGGTTAAGCTTATCACTGTAGACGGATGAGATAGAGCTCAGCGGATCGAATATTAGCTAATCTCCCAGTCTTCTTCAAAGGGTTTTTAAGAAAACCTGCCGTCGGTGTAGGGTTGAAAATCTCACAATAGATAGACATTGAGATCTTTTTTTTAACCATCTGCTCTCTCTCTCTTCATTTTTATATAACAGCTTTCCAGGGCTGTTTCACGGTGGCCTCTGTCTACCTCCCACCTGGTTATGATGTTGATGAAACAAACAAAAAACGGACCCTCTCTAATGCACTGTAGGTCTAGTATTGTCAGTTTGAATAAGGAAGGAACTTTGCTATGGGGGAAATGGATCTAACAGTTGTTGGTCTTGTCATGGATAAGCCATCGGGAAAATCCCTGACCCTTATTAGTCCTTAGCGCTCTGCATATCCAATTTAATAGGTTGTAGACTGAGAGAGACAACCAGTTGCTCCGTCCCTTCAAAAACCACTGGGATGTCTTAAGCATGATAGAAATTAAACGCTCTGCGGTTATTTGTATCATTTTTTACCATCAATTAATACTTTTACGTTTGTTTATGTATTTTGAATAACAACGAAGGCTCGCCGGATTGTAATACTAATGTATGTTATCGTATCTGGCAATTTCACTGAATATTTAGCTTTATTCATGATATGATTTAATTTTTAAAAACCTAGTCTCTTTTTCTTTAACTCCAATTTACTTTTTCTCACATTTTCTGGCCCTGTATTTTTACAGCATGTCATTTTTTTTTTTGTTCCAAAGGAATGCTTGTCGGGTATCTCTTAATATGTCTATATATACTTATGCCAATCTCCGCGTTATTGTGTACATAAATTGTATTTGTTAATTCTTTAACCTCAACTTTTATTAATGTGCGTGTCTTTCTCTGCTTTTAGTCTGTCAGCTACTTTGTCTATCATCTCTCTCTCTCTCTATCTCTCTCTCTCTCTATCTATCTATCTAGCTATCTCTTTCTCTCTCTTTTCTTTTTTCCCTTTTTCCGACAAGATTTGCTCCTTTTATTTTTCTACTTCCGTTTCCTTTCATTCTACGTGTTCCTAACTGATAGTGCATATCTTAACAAAACGCCAATACTACCTTAGAATGTTGTCGCTTCTTATACCCTGGTATTTCTGCATCCAACTCCCTTTCTTTTTATCCATAGCATCCATGATACGAATCATCTGGGAAATGTCACCCTAACCGTCTATACGATTTAGACCCCAAAGGTGTCTCAGGAAAAAACAAAATAGGATGAATTTCGCAATAAAACAACAACAAATAAAGCTCATGGGCAGAAACCACTAAGTGGATTCGTTTGAAAATCCCGCCATCTCCCGTACACTTAAGACATCCTTGAGTGCTAGACGTGTCGGTCGATCAAGATTCCAATTTTATAAAACAAACAGAAACAAAAATGTAGCATACTTTCTTCCAGAAAAATGTCTCCACCTCAAAGATTTTTTTCGCTTTCAAGTAATGTAATTTTCAAGTTAACTGTCTATACCTTTCCATTTTTGTTTACTTTGAATTATGAGAGAATGTTTTCAAAGTGTACCTGAACATCATTCTGTTTCCAAGACTACTAGAAATACTTTTTCTTTCACTGTCATTATTTGAATTTATAAGGATTTAGTCATATGTTTACTCTTCTAATTCCTGCTGTCTGTATTGGCATAAGAAAAAAATATGTACGAAGTCAGTGATACGTTCTCGAATCTCGGGTATACAATCTGATCGAAACACAATAATTGTATTATCTAGATCCAGTCCAAGGTACTGATACTACTGGACAAAAGTAAAGAGGTAAAAAGTACCCCCCCCCCTTCTTTTCCCCATCTCCTTTATTATCTGATTACTCTGAGAGAACAGGCTGGTTTGAATCCGCCGGCCTGGACCAGTCTGATAGAAGAGGCCGGAACATGGAATTTGCATCTAGATCTGAGATCCAGGGCTAGCAACCGCATGGCTCAAACACGTATTTTTAAACATTTTACCTTCTCTGTCTTTCAAACATTTGCACACTTTGCTAGCTGGGCGGGTCATCAGCTCTGAAAATCTGCTGGTCTGGGCTAAAGGAAGTTAAGATGTCGGCACCACTGTGCCGGCTGGATGATAAAAGGGTTAATGTGATAAAAAGAAGGAAAAAAAAAAGATCAGAGAAATAGGACCTGCCTGCTTCCTCCAGGGCTCTGAGTAGGATCGATAGAAGAAAAGTGTTCATGACACATCGGTCAACGTTGGTCAAGCCCAGGATTTCTTTGCTGGACTTTTGTGATTTTTGTTTTTCTTGGCATGGTGGTGGTGGTGATGCCAGCCACTAGGCTCACTCTAAAATCTAACGAGTTTATGTAATGTTACACAGAGAGAACAAGAAGATACTAGGACATAATGTTAAGCCGTTTTCAATAAAGGACACCGACCTCATTGGTAGGAAACAGTATACAAAAATAAATTTAAGCTATCTCTTAAACAATCCCTAAAGATAAAGACAAACAATCAAGAGTCTTTTTACGAGAGATCACCGAGAGAAAAAGAAAAAGACATAAATGTATATTATTATAGAATATTATAGAATATATTATATTCTAATAAATGTATATTCTACAGAAAGAGAGAGAGAGAGAGAAAGAGAGAGAAAGAGAGAGAGAGAGAGAGAGAGAGAGAGAGAGAGATAAAGATATAAAGCGTGCTTTACCTAATGAACTTCCTTGCCTCTCCTTGTTGGAATTTTATAGTTTAAGTGAACACAGTATTTGTAGGTCGTATATTTTTCTAATAGAGGAAATAATAATATTTTGACATATTTTTCATCGTTAAGCTTTTAGGTTGGAAAATATTTGTTATTACGTTGATGACACTATGGATATTAGTGAGAACCACGACAACGATAAAATCAATAATGATGACTATTATTTTTCAAGAAGCCCATAAACATAACAATTTCGTGAAAACTGAGTTTGTTTGGTTTCGACGCTATTAAAAAAAAAAGAATCGTAATCAATTCGACGGGGGGTTTTGCTTGCTTTTTTAAGGAAAAGAGTTAAGGTATGTGTGTGTATGTGTGTGTATGTGTGTGTGTATGTGGCAAGTTCGTGAGCGGATAATACTGTTATTGATCATAGCTCACGAACTTTTAAGTGTTTTCTCTGAGCCTTTTTTCACTACTTTCGTGGTGCTTCTTAAAGAATTAATCAACCCGAGGGTCTGAAATCAAGTTGATTTTCGATTCGTCCTCCTTTGGTATAGACCTATGAAGGAAAAAAAGGAAAAAAGAATGGAAATCGCGTTAAATTTTTATAAAGGAATATATAATCAATTTCTTTTGCTGGGGAAATATTTGTCGACAATTTATGGAAACTGATCTGTTTTCCATTTAGTATCATTTTCCCATTTTTTAAATAACGAACTGTATGCTTCTTTCCGAAAATTTCATTACGAAAGTATTTCCTATAATTCATCTATCTCACTGCCTTGATCAATTTGCCTATACGTGTTGTAGGATTTAAGAAGATAATGTACCATTTGTCCATCTTGTTTCCTTCGTTTGTTAGTTTAACCCTCCCCCCTCATTTTTAGTTGTTTGTCCATTGATCTATCCGTCATTCTCGTTGTTGACCTGTCTCTATTTTAAGACAGACTAATAATATAGAAAGTCTGTCTTTCTCGTTAATATTATTTTATGGTAACTTTTCTTTAACCTTAATCGTCGTTTCTTTTTTTCTTCTTTTGAAGTAGTAAAGATCATGAACATCTGTTCCAGATTTAACTTAGGTTTCTTGAAATTATTTATTTTAAATCCAGCTTTCTGTGTTGTTTATTTATTTCTTATAATAGAAGGTTCGTGAGGAGGTCGATAAACTCATTAGTAACTGTTTTCTTTGCAACAGTGTGATCAGGGGTTTTTCTCAGTTCGTGTCTAACAAAAAAAAAAAAACATATATACTTCATTAAACAAAGTCTGTGCAATCTTTTTTTTATCCTCTATAATACTTTTGTAATCATGAAAAGGGAGTAATGTGTTTATTCTGGTACGATTCTTTTAAAGCTTTTCATTTTGTTCACAGACGTAGAACCTGCTTTGTGCGAATTATATAATTGATATAGTAAAAACGTTGCATCTGATTAATTTTCTCATTATGCATATGAACAGTTTTGAAACAAAACCAGTTCATCAAAACAGAACGACTTAAAGGGAGAAATGAACATTTTTCATTTAGGGGCTCTTTTTAGAGTTACACAAATATATATAATTTATGCTCGACCTATAGCAATTTTTGCAGAACCCTAAAATTCCCATATCGGACATGATACTTATAAAAAACGAGGACACTCATTTTGACGGCCAATTTATCTTGTTCCGTTCTACTGATTGCTGCGGATCAATGCTCATGCCTTCCTACCATCCATCAACTTTCTTGCTTCCTTTAGCCTCTCTAATAGAGTTTCCGTGGCCAGATTCTGGTGAATTGCAGGGCCTCTGGCAGACTTGCTTGTCCTTTGGCTGCGTTAATGACATAGGCAAGCTCCGAAAATACCCGCCTGTGTCTGTAGGGGCATCAAGAGCATGGTAGGGTTATCTTTCTACCTAGAAAAGAAGACAGTAGCCAGAGCATAATTTATAGTCAATTACACTTTGCATTTGAACAATGAGCATGAAGTGTGTTTATTATTGAATTCTGTTCAAGGCATAAGTTAACTAGATCGCACACTGACCAAATCAGGAAAGAGATACCCTGATTATAGTAGACGTAAAACCCAAAAGAAAGATACAAATACTAATGTACTGGCAGTAGAAGTAGTCTTAGTCCTCTGTTATCATTGTTAAGTTTTACGCCTTAAAGCCTCTATTAAGATTCGAAATCATAATTTTTACTTATCGGAGACTTGATTTACTATCTGAGATTCGAACTTTCAACCCTCTGTTTGTTAGTCAATAGCACTTGAGATGGAGATACCTAGCGCTCACTTGAGACAGTTGATCTGCTTTGTTGTCTCTGTTTGCTGTTGGCATATCCGTTAGGATATCCCGTCAAATCATTCGCTTTTTAGATCTTAAACCTTTGATATTCCTTTCCATGCTAATTTGGCCATCCTATTTCTCACATGTTGACACCAATTCTGGACGGCGTCTAGGGCCAAGATGACATTTCATTTTCTGTAGGTTAGGATTATTCACCTGGTTGGACCATTCCATCTACAGAATCGTGCGATTTAACCAGCTGGCTAAATCGCTGTGACGCTGGACTTCTATGTGTAAGAAGTCCCTAGATCCATCTTACGGCCTGTCGTAATGATGTGCGAATTTGGTCCCTTCCTGTTCGGATTGGTGTCAGATATAAATGACTATTATATGGCAGCACGTGAAATTTTCAGACTTAGTTCTTGAGGCCCGTTTGTAAAAAACCCAAGATGATGCTCTGGAAGTAAAAAAGGGAATAATCGACAAAGCAATTGCTAGTCTTTCAGCTGCTATATTATGACTTCTGGTTTTTCCAAACATAGCTCTACTCCACTTAAATCGATTTCTGTAGAACCCTTAGCTTTTCCTTGTAACAGTGTATTGCCGTAGCCTAAAGGCCGGAGGAAACATGATTACAACTCTGTGTGCATTATCGATTTGGCCATCTATTGATTTTATTGCATAAGAGCCGATGGACTATGTAAGACTTGGCAATAGTGTTAAAGGGCCTTTGCTCCGTGATTTTAGCCTGTGGTATATATTATTTTGGGCATCCAGGCATTCCTTTGCCATTCCTTCAGTCGCTAGTAGTGTTTTGATGTCTTAATCAGATCATTTTATTGGTGGAAAAGTACATTTGTTGTTGTTGTTGTTGTTATTGCTGTTGTTGTTGTTGTTGTTGTTGTTGTTGTTGTTGTTGATGTTGTTGTTGTTATTGTTTTCTTTTTAAACCCCAACAGATTTCTGCTCCACTGAACTCCGCAAAATCCTGAGTGTTATTTTCATTTAATGCAACTTACTTTCTTTTTACCATGAACGCGGCATTTTTTAACGGAAAGTAAATTATTGTTGAAATGAACTCATTCGGTCTGCTTTACCCAGACAAATGGAAATTTACTTTCAAAGATAGAGAACGGATTGTCAACAATTTTGTTTTTCACATATTTCATTTTTTAAATCAACCGTGTGCAGTGATCAGAACATTTTTTCTGAAGCTATTGATTACGAAGCCTGTGCGTGTCTATGGTGAAATTTCTTGTCAAAATCAATGTTTAATTCGTTGGTGTATTATAAAATTCTGTTTGCTCAAGTTATAGATTGGAATGTTTACTAGTGGGAGCTTTTTTCTTCACTTGTTACTTAAGAGAACACAGCAAATTATTGATAACATTAAATTTATATAATTGTGATTATTTCTGCTGCTGTTGTTGGTGTTGGTGTTGTTGTTGTTGTTGTTGTTGTTGTTGTTGTTGTTGTTGTTGGTGTTGTTGTTGTTGGTGTTGTTGTTGTTGTTGTTGTTGTTGTTGTTGTTGTTGTTGTTGTTGTTGTTGTTGTTAATGTTGTTGTTTAATATTTAAGGGCGGGGGGTCTTTTTGGCATATTGTTATTACAGATACAATTAAAAAAATGAAAATGAAATTTAAATTCGAATTTTTTGTTTCAATGTCTTTATTTTATTTTTAAACATTTTTTGGTCCATTTAGGCCTCTCAAGTTATTCTTTAATTTAATTTCATATACTTTAAACAAAGCTATCGATTTGTTGATTTTTTTTTAACGTATCCCTCACCACACGCCAGTTCCCCATAAGGATCTTTCTTGCTTTGAATTTTTAACAGGATTTTCCAGTAACTGGGTTAAGTAAACATTACTAACTTTTTTTACATTTGTTTACTGTGGTGAACAAAGTAGGTTGTTTCTCTAAGGCTGAGTTTATGGGAAATGTTGACTAAAAAAAGTTGGTCTCATTTAATAATTCATCGTTCAAAATAAGATGTTTTTTTTGCTCCCTAACACAATCATACGGATATATGGCGTTTAGACTTTTTTTTGTGACAGTGGGCCGTAAGTACAACGCTACGGTAAGCTAACGACTCGTCTTTAGATACAGAAATGAAAGGGCTTACGGCGTCGTTGTACTTGCGATATTTTGTCCTAAAGCTTTAAAATAAAAAATGACGCAAATATAGGCCGTCTCATTCCACTAAAACGATATTTAAAAGCAATATGATGGGTACAAGGGCGAAACAATGAAACACGGAGACGGTTTTGTCTTGTCCTTTCTAGACTAGCAGACCGGTATTTTCCATTTTTGGTTTAATCCGGCTACATCATTCAGTTTTAAATTCCAAAAGTGCGGGTGTCCCTTTCTACAAATATACACAGACTATCAGTTCTCTCTTCTACCATAGTTAATCCTTCCTTGCGTATAATTAATTATTGTTATTTTTGTCCCAGATTATCTTTGATATGAAAATCGTTTAGTTTGAAAACACCAGTTGAAGGACGATTGTTTTTTGTTTATATCGCTGATCCTGGATTTTACGGCTTGCTGTTACAAACTAACAACATGTTTGTTGACATCTCAATAGTCTCCGCTTCCTTTGTGAGGAATTTCTTTCAGTTGTTGACGTGTCCTTCTTTTAGACAAACATTACTACAACTCCTTTTTTTCCATGCCTACAAATGATGCGAATGTCTCTGTCGTTTTTAGGTATGCATAAAGTAGATTTCCCTGTTAAAAAAATCGTTGAGTATTTTTTTTGAATGATTTGAAGACTAAAATCAGCTTTCACCGCATTATTCAATTCCACAATAAAGTCGTGAAGACCACTGCATAAATATCGTAGACTGAACGGTTCAGATCTCCCCGAAGCTTTCTTTTTAGCTGAACATTTTTAATACGTTTTTGATCCGGCATGTTTATTCTACATAATTATGTTAATGGCTATTTTTTTCGTTGAAATGTAAATTGAATTCGTAAAGTTTCTATAAAACCGAATAAACTTTTTTGTTCTTGCAATCTGAGTCTCTTTTCGGTGTTTTCTGTAAAGTAACCTTTAACTGATTGAACCTAAACTGTGCGACTTTTCTTTGTAATTGACTGTCTTTGAAACTGTATAAGACGTTTTTCGAAAGATAACGACGAGGACTTTTTTGAAATTTATTACTGCGACTTAGTGCAATGGAGCTGTTTTGGTAGTTTGATACGATTTTATACCGTTGCTTTTTAGGGGTATCATTTTTACTGTTTATCAGGTGTTTACGAAATATACTGCACTCATCAGACAAACCATAGTAGTCTGATGAGTGCAGTTCTACAAATTATAAAAATTCCCAAATACATAATTATATTTTTTTTTCTCTTCATGTTCGTCGCCTTTAAAACCATTTCCCCAACAAATTGAGTTCTCCCTAGAAATAAATTCTCGTCATTGGTTGAGCCGCCTCAGAATTCCAAACAAAACGCTTATTGAGTTCCCTATCATTATTTCTCGATTTTATTATTTGATTCAACGAAGGAAAAAATTTAACAATCACCTACTTTTTAACAATTTGGCAGCAGACAAAACGCTTGTAGCATTTAGATTAAAATTGACATCCGCGGAATTTGGAAGTTATATGTTTAAAGCTAGCAAACATGTGTACATTATATTGAAAAATAAAGAAAAAAAGAAGTTTACTTCTGAATCTGGATGCATCTGTTTAGATGTAAAAAAGTAAATATATCCCTTGGAGACACAGCTGCAAGCGATACATTTAATATTCCTAGATCATCTTAAAAATGTTTTTTTAATTTCTGATGGAAGTTCATAAGTACCTAAAATCAAAAGTGGACAATAACAAAAAAGTTAAACAATTATGTAAATGAGGAGGTGCTAAACAATTTTAAAGACTACTGTACAAAGATGTTAGCGAAATGTTGCACGAGGCGGCATTAAACTTATGGTAAATTTTATAAAAGATATTGCAGCAACCCGAAGTGTTTTTGGAAGAATTTATAGATACAGAAAGTACCAAACAAGCTGACATTTGAATATACACTTCTTCCAAGTAATTTGACGCTCTGTCACTCAGATAGCCGGGTTACCAAGACTTATGTCTTATTCAGTCATCAGACGAAAAGAATCCCAACATCGGAATACTCATGCAATGAATACCCCCCCCCCCCCGTCCATTAACACACACTGTGAAACATAACTGTAAGGGTTAGGGGAAGTCCATTTTAACCTCACAAACGAAGTGACTATATAGTGAATATATTTCCTATTTATAAATTAAAACCTTACTGCATAAACCTTGGGGAAATGATTTGGACGCTCACATTATTTGCGGTTCTATAACGATAATTTTAATGTACAACATGTAAATGGATTAAAATATGCCTTAATAATATGTGTCGTTTGGCTAGATCGGTAATTTTTTTTTTACTTTTTATGTTTTGTTCCTTTTTTTGTGTGCAAAAAATACATTATCGTTTTATACTACACAGTCATCATGTCATGAATCATATTTCACCAGCACAAGCGTGATAAAAAAAACTCATAACAATTTAGAGCAATGACCATATCAGAGACTATAGATCGAACACTTTATGGTAAAATCACGACCTTCTTTAATATAATTTTATCAACCAAGCGTGATTATGTAGAATGTATAGCCTATTTACTGTATCCCATTATTTTAACAGCTTATGAAACAGGTGCAAAGCTATTCATTTATTAAATAATTGACACCTTAAGGTCTATATCATTTAGGCTATGTTTTTACCACTGTTATATTGCTACACCATCTACTGGTTTCTTGATATCTAGAAAGTTTTCATTCGTTATTTGCGTTATTATAATCTGATGTCGAGAATACCTACTGTAAATAAAAAATATTCTTGGTTTCCTTTTCTTAAATACAACAGGTGGATTGATACGATTCACTGCTTCCTTTTTTATTTTATTATGGTTTAATCAATTTTGTCTTAGTGCAACATAAACTGTTGTTACCTTTCCATCTTCAAACTTGGGTTAAAAAAATATGCACCTGCTTACATGCAAAATAATAGCTGTCTTGGCTTTCTTTGACGTTACCCCTTTTAGAGAGCAGCATTTATTACAATATGACGTAAATAGTCCGGTTTTTCCGATTTTTGATGAAGATTAAGAAACGCCAGGCAGTTTTTAAATGGGGCCACTATTAGTTTTTTATACTACACTACAGTGTAACCAAACAAGAAATGCAATAGATCAGAACGCACAGAAAATGATAGGGTTTTTTTTAAAAGAAGGTTGAAATCATACACAATAGAACACAAAAATTGACACGGTTACAACTTAGGTTAGGTTAAAAAGCGAGACAAGTTATCGTTCTCACTTAATTATATAACGCGCACTGCCAAGATCGACGTATTTGGTAGTCTCCAGAAGATTATCCTATAGCATAACCATTTTTTTGGCTATATTAGTGCTAAAATAGTTTTTGAAACGTATACAAAGGAATACAACACAGGAAAAGTAATTTAAATTAATATTTCTTCTTTTAAGCCAACAAAAATATTTTTTCAAAATTATGTAATTTGTGTTACATTTATCATAAAATCGCCAGTATTATTAAAACCAGAACAAAGACGTAGCGTGGCTTTTGACCATTTCTTTTTAAATTTATTTCCCTCTCCCGCTGAACACTTAGAAAGGAGTTCGTGTGCACTTCAAGAACTCACTCAATCTCTAAAAGGCAATAAATCGCTAGCGCTGAACAAAACAACCGCGCTCTTCTTTGAAGACTTTAAAAATAACTCTTTTGAAATGGTGACAACAAAGCACTCCCCGCAGATTTTTCACACATAAATATAAAAAAAGTGTTTAATGTTTGGCTATTTCTTCTTTCATTAAAGATTGAAGATGGATGCGTAGAAAATAGCGTGTTTCTATAGTATCTTATGATGACATTTTTTATATCTTTGACAACATTTGTTTATGGCAACTTTTTGTGTGACAAAAAATAGATGTACGAAAAAAAAAAGTTTAACAACACTGCATTCCTTTTCTCGTTTCTTTGATGTTGCATCTTTCTCTATCGTTTCTTTCTTTTTGTAAACTATGCATTGTGAAATTAATGTCCAAAAGTAATTTTATTTGTTTTTTATAATTTTCTAAATTGATTTGTTGTTTTCCGCCACAAACCCATGTAAAACTAAAAAGAACATGAGGTGCAGAAGCCAATGTAGGCACTGGCCGATTTTTTAGGGTTTCGCAAATTGTTTTGTTTTTTAAAGATTGACAGGAGCTTGTTGAATATTTCTCCTTTTCTCTCTATCTCTATGTATCAATCAATCTTTCGTCCACTCTCTTTTTTTCTAACTCTAATGGGTTTTTTTTCTTTTCCTTTCTCCTCTTTTCATTTGTCGCTCTGTTTCTGTTTACATCTATCGGTATGTCCGCCTTTTGGCTCTCTCTCTCTCTCTCTCTCTCTCTCTCTCTCTCTCTCTCTCTCTCTCTCTCTCTCTCTCGTGTACATTTTACGTCAAGGCCAAAAGGTTACATTAAATCAACTATTTTCAATAATACCCTTTATTTATATTTCTCGACATTTGCCTAACACGTTTTTGTGTGGTCCTTCTCCTGATTTACCCTCCAACTTTCTTGCGCCTGTGTTTCCATCACAAGACTGTGTATTTAAGTCAACACTCTTTCTGTGGACCCCAATTGGTCCCCTGTCTCGAACCGATCAGCCGAATATCGATTTCCTCGCCTGAAGCCGCTACCCCAACTGCCGGGGTTAGACCGACTGTAGTTTACAGCCGCAAGCAGATATTTCGGGTGAGCTCTCGATTTCTATGAGGGTTAGTTCGCCGGTTTTTGTTGGTTTTATTTTGTTTGTTTTTTGCACGATGAGATATGCCGATTTATATCAGTATCAAACTTTTTAATACATCAAACAAAGCGTGAGAATTGCGATTAATTCTCACTTTAAACAGTTTTTTTTAAAAACTTGGAGCGGTTGCTTCTTTAAATGGTTGGAGAGAGTGGTATTGGTGATGAAAAAAATATTGTTAAATTTTGCAGAATAAAAATAAATCGAAAGTTTCAGAAAAGAAGTGAAGAAACTTGGAATGAGAAAAACGTTTTAGAGAAATGGCCCGAGCAATAATCGTGAATTGCAGAAATACATCACGGTAAGGGCCGGGTGAAAAAGGTAATGAAGGGGAAGGGGCGTGTATCGTTTAGAATCCAGTGCGATCGTGTGATTTTATCTAGAAGCAAAAAAGTAACATTATTACCATTGTTGTTAGCAATACTATAAAAATAATAGTACAATAATGTAGGCACATTTGTGGATTAGTATCGATCCTGTAGGAAAATGATTCAATGTAAACGTATCTTCATTACCAAAAATGTGTAACTATTCGTCATTTGGCGTCAAAGGAAAATGTAGTGTAAAATTTAGTCGCGCGATACAATGCACTAAGAAAAGATTTGATCACGTATTGGTGATCTACTTTAAGCCTGTAAAGGTTTCCCCCTGAATAGCTGAAACTGGTGGAATACTACATGCATACATTACCTCCAATACAGAACGAACTAGGCTATGTACAATTTGGCGTCCAATCTTTCAGTAACCGGACCTACTGCTCGTTTTACGGCGCCTTAACGGCCATCTGCGCCGATTTTTCTATAGACGTTAAACCATTATGATTTCAAGCTAATGAAATCCCAGCATCCGTACAGACTTTTCCTCTTCCGGATTCTTTGTATTCTGCACTGAAAGCCTGCTTTTATGTTGGAGCAAAAGATGTATTTTGCCAGCTTCCTATCGATGTCAGCATTGCATTAAGATTATGTTTTGCATTATGAATTTGCATCGCGTTTTAGGATTTTTTCCGGCCGTTGCTTTAAATCAGGTTCGTTGGCAATTGTGGCTGCTCCTCAAGCTTTCATCAAAATTGCGGTTGATGGAAGGGACACGTGTTTCCAGTTTAGGGTTCAGGGATATATGTGTATGGAGCAAGAACAAACATGATGTTCCTTTTTAGTCTGAAGAATATTAGGAACAAAATATATGTTATTTCAAAGGATTGAATCTTGAAGGTACACTCTGGTTTGTATTTAAACGATGTTTCTATTAATCCATTATGGTTATGTAAAGCCTTACCCTCGATAGCTACCTTGGCATTTCAGTCGCCTGATGACCACTTCTTTATTTCTTTAGGAAACATTATTTTAAAACCTGAACGTTCAACTAATGCATCCTCACTGTCTATGGAACAGGGCTGCTCTTTCAGTTATTTTTGTTTTTCAGGGTTCGACCTTTAAAGTGACCGATTAAAAGCTTTAAAATAATGTACATGACATCGTACATCAAATGCTTTTGAATTTTTTCAATTAAACAAAAGTATAAAAAGTTACCATCAATCTTCGTGAAATTGTGGGTCTTCTTTTAAGACAAAATATAACAATATAGAAATGTTGCTTTATTTTTTATTTTAAGACCCCGTATAGAGAGGATAAACTCTACCATGTGCCTGACAATGAGATTCTTCTGTTCAAGATGTCTACACATTAGTAAGCCACTCAATAATTCAAGAGCATTTTTCTTTTTACTTTGTTAGCATCTGTTTGGCTTTCGAAATCCTGTCGCATCCAAGTATGAGTTCTAAATGGAAACAAACAGGTGAAAGCACATTCTACATTTCCCTGGAATAAAGCATTTCTTTTTAAAAGAAATAAAGTAAAGAACCTTCTTTCTTTCCGTCATATAAATTATCTATAATGGCATGTTTGTCTTGTTTGTCTCAATTTGTTCCAGAAAATATTTTAAAATTCTGTATTAGCCCCCATTGGCTGTCTAAGATTATTATCCCGAAGTGAGTGAAGCATAGTCCATAAAACACATGAACCGTTATGGGATTCAATCATTCCTTATTGTTCCGTGCTATATTTGTCCTCCAGACAGGGTGCGTTCATTTCCTGCTTTTTATAAGACAGGCTTTGGTCTGGCTAGGGCCCAGTACAAATCAGGACAAAATGCCCCAAGGTACCAAAATACCCCCATCTTGTTTCCAACCTCACGTGGGACAGCACCCACCTCACGTGGGGACAGCATTAGATCTATCTTTGGCATCAAAGAGGAAAAAGTTGGTAAATTCGCTAAATGGGGCTTCGGTTCGAGGCCATTATTTTTGTAAAATTTTGCGTCCCACTGCTATCTTTTTTAGCTTTCAGGTTTTAAAAAAATAACTATAATTGTTTGTCGCTGGAAATGCATATCATTCAACTGGTAAAGCGTATAACCTGCGCAATCAGCATAATGGGAGAAAGAGAATCAGATATGCAGAGAGAGAGAGAGAGAGAGAGACAGAGAGAGAGAGAGAGAGAGACAAAGAGAGAGGGGGGAGGGGGCGTAAATAAAGGTACATAGCGTGCGTGCAGAAGAGAGAAAATAAAGAGTAAACGAATTATAAAGTGGGAAAGGTAGAGTTGAAGAAACAGAATGATGGAAGTTGGTGGGTATAAAAAAAACATAAAAAAGAGGAAAGAAATTACAGAAAATGAAAATAAAAACAAGAAAAAAAGAAGTGTATTTTGTTGTTTTGACTGCGTCGATTTTGCCATTATATCTGTTAAAAATCAAATAAAAAAATATTCTTTGCCACTGTTATCTGTTTTCAAAAAATGTCACAAAAATTAAAATATGCTGCAAAAAGAATTTGCGTATTTTTTACCATTGAAAAACCTAAATTGGAAAGAGAGAATTACATCAGCCAACGAAAAAATCGGGCAGCCGTATGCTAGTACAATAACGCAGATAAACATTGTTATCCGAAAACATTAAAAAGCGAGTCTTGCAATAAACAAATTATCCACAAAAAAGGCAGGATTTTCTATACATTTCAATGCCCTGACGTGACGAATATCACAGACTAAAAAAAATTATGCGGAAAAAAAATGTTTCCATTTGATATAACTTTTCGTCTCGTCTCATCTCTATAATGTTTTAAAACATTTTTAGGATTCTGTCTTTTCCATCTAACTTTCAATTATTCTGGCAACGTGTTTCAAATCTCCGATTCGTTTTTAAATTAAACTGTCTATTCGGATCTCTTTCTCAGCTGCTTCTCTATCTCTCTATGCCTGTCTCTCTCACCCCTCTCTTTCTTTTTCTCTATCTCCATCCCTCCCTATCTTTCTTTCTTTATATCTCCCTCCATCCCTCTCTCTCTCTCTCTCTCTCTCTCTCTCTCTCTCTCTCTCTCTCTCTCTCTCTCTCTCTCTCTCTCTCTCTCTCTCTCTTTCGTCTCTGTATGTATTCCATGTTCTTTTTATCCTCATATCTTTTTTGTCGGTGATTTCATAATTTTTTGGCTCTTTTTGTCTCTATCTTTCTCTTTCTCTCTCTATTTTCTCTCTATCTCTTTCTTTCAAGATCAAAGTTTAGCAAGTGTCATCTTTCCTACAAAACAATTCCGATTTTTTTTCTTCGTACACATTTTTAACGCACGGTGTTGGTAACATTTTCTTTTCGACTTATCTAATGATAATATTCCTTTACTCTTTCTTTATATCTCCTTCCATACCTCTCTCTCTCTCTCTCTCTCTCTCTCTCTCTCTCTCTTTCTCTCTGTACGTATTCCATCTTCTTTTTATCTCATATCTTTTTTGTCTTTGAATGCATAATTTTTTGTCTCTTTTTGTCTCTGTGTTTCTCTCTATTTTTCCCTTTCTCCCCTTTCTTTTCTCTCTATCTCTTTCTTTCAAGATCAAAGTTTAGCAAGTGTCATCTTTCCTACAAAACCATTCCGATTTTTTTTCTTCGTACACATTTTTAACGCACGGTGTTGGTAACATTTTCTTTTCGACTTATCTAATGATAATATTCCTTTGCAATAGGAAAGCCAATCATCTGGTATCCCCATATATAAGAGTGAAGGCTCGTCCATAATTTGAAATTTCAGATACATACTATTTTTTTTCTTTCTTTAGTTTGAAGATCATGTTTCCTTGGATTCATAGCCAAGCTACACTGTATATTTTTATACTGTAGTTGTAAAATTTCACACAAAACGCAAGTATCTACACTTATATCACCTCTTGAGAAAAGAGTACATCTATTTAGAATCAGTTTCAGCTGGTCCTATCAGTCAAACGTTATCCTGCACTAGACTAACATGCAGTTTGGATTTTTTTTTCAACATAAGCTTTCTAGTACTCCAGTTTCCACTCAGCATTTCTTGAGCTCTACGCTAATGTATTAAATGATCACTAATCAGTTTACATGGCTTTGAAAATGCATCATAAGAGTCTGTGCACTCACCAACTCAATTCCAAATCGGTGTCAGTTAATGAATTCAAGACAAGCTTAGTGCAGAATGAAAATGTTCCTATATCCATCTTGGTGTAATTAGAATGATGAGATATTTAGCGCATAGTTAAAAGAATGATGAACAATTGATGCTTGATCTTTTTTGTGGCGTATCATTCTTAGCTTCGTTAAACCTTAACGAAGTTCAATTTCTTTTCACGAGTTCTCGGAATTACGCGTTGGTGCTAATTCTGTTATGAGTTTAAAAATAAGTAATGTTATTGGCGTGAGTTTCTATTCCCATCAACCCGTGTATTTAACCCAAAATCATTTTGGCAGCAAGATTTGAAAGTTGTTTAGGACAATGTAACAATTAAAAAGATGATTAAAGGGAGTTTTGTACCATTAAAGAAAATGGGGTCTACTTAGGAAATGTATTTCTTCCATCTTTTTTTTTCAAGATAGGCAGTTGGTTTTATGGTTTGTCATGATTTTTTTTCTTTTTTCATGCTTGTTACTTTCTTTTAAAAAATGTGGTTATTTTTCTATCACTCTTTCTCTCACTCACCCTCAATGTGTGTGTCTGCCTGTCAGTCTTTTTATCTGTCTTCATCTCTCTCGCTCTCTCTCTCGCTCTCTAAACTTACTCATCCTCTCTATTTCCCCCGCCTCTCTCTTTCTCTCTCTTTCCCTCTCGCGCCCCCTTCTTCCTCACCAATCTATATCTCTTCCTTCCTCTTTCTTTATCTTTATCTCTCTCACTCTCTCTCTCTCTCTCTCTCTCTCTCTCTCTCTCTCTCTCTTCATTCCTTTCTCTCTGTGTCTATATATCTATATTTCTTCTATCTAACTATCTATGTACCTATAAATCTATCTTTCCATATATCTTTATTTTTGCCTCTCTCTTCTTATACTTAAAATACGCTATTTCAATCTTTCCTCTACCTTGTGTAACCATCCAAAGTCTGTGTTTATAATTCAGTGCTGCTTCGGTGCTTCTTGTGTAGTGAGGAATTTCGCAAACACTTTGATAGTTGCACATAAACACTTCCTTTATACCTTTACAGATGAAATCTTCTGAGATAAGATACAGTAAGATTTTGTAAAAGCATTTTTAAAGTAGTACTAAAATTCGAAAGACCGTTTTGTTTTCTTGTTATGCAGAATAAAATTAAAGCACATGTACACAATCGTTGTAAAGCGGTCATGAATCTACAAAGCTTAGTAAGTTAGTTCTAAAGGTGCACTCATGTTCTGTAAATTCGTAAAAATGATCTAAAAAGCTGTAACTCATATGCATAGTAATGTTGTTTTTTTTACGAGCATTGTACTCTAGGTCACATTTAGCTAAAAAGAAAACATTAATGGCGTTTTCTCAAAAAGCGTCATTATTACTCATAAACTCTGTTAGTTGATGAACGTATTTGATTGTTAATCAGTGTTCTTGGCAAGGTCTAACCTAACCCAGAGTATGCAAGTAACACATGGTAGACTTTACACGTGCACTCCAGCCTTTTGTAGCCCTTTATTGAGTCTTGCCAATACATTGAAAAATTAATGATATGCATTGTCATTATCGATAATCCTTAATGAGGCTTTTCTTCGCTTGTATTAGTTTAACCACTCTAAAACTATACAGTTAGATAGTCATTTCATAATTATGCACATGAAGTTGCGCTGGTCATTTTTGTGCTACTAGTACTCTTAGTTCTTTCTCATTCTTCGCCTATTACTACTACTACTACTACTACTACTACTACTACTACTACTACTACTACTACTACTACTACTACTACTACTACTACTACTACTGCTACTACTACTNCTTACTAACTACTACTACTACTACTACTACTACTACTACTACTACTACTACTACTACTACTACTACTACTACTACTACTACTACTACTAGGGTATTCAACTTCTAAGGCTGACTGTTAATTTTGATTGCAAAGCCACGTTGATGTATTTTGTAACTTGTAAAATATGTCTTCGTTTATACTTTTCTATAATATTTGATAGAAAAAAAAATAAAAACAATTATAATGATAATATCATAAATTAACATTAATTTTGAAGATGGGTATATATGTCCAGCGTTAAATTTTATCGGTAGCGACAAAGGGCTGATACCAGTACTTATCTGTACTAGTCGTTTTGTGTCTAACTAAGTGTGACACTATAGGTTGGCTCGCTTGCCTGCAGATATCTTGACATATGCAGATGCTGCAGGTGATTAAGAGATTGTTAAAATTACCTCATGGAAGTGTAAGAAAGATGAAAAAAAAAAGATTTAGAAAAACAACAAAACTGTGAGGAATTCATGTCGGGTTTATCACCTGAGTATTTTCACTGCGGGGTTAGACTTGAGTTGCAGAGTGATCACTCACCACATCTGTAAAGTTAATTTATAACGAAGGGCAATTTGTTATTTCTTCAAGGGAGCATTTTCCCTTGATTTCCCCTCGGATATGCGCGAGGAATGTTAATAATCACCGGCATCACCATGGTTTCGATGACGCGAGGCGCTAAAAATAATATGCACGGTTTGGGTTTTTACTTGCATTCACCTGATGTGCGTCTGGTCAGATAGGAAGGGTTTTCCCCTTACATTTACATCTGAAGAGATGGTGCGCCTTCGCAGACTGGTTTTATTTTTGTTTACAAAGATTAGTTATTTCAAGGCGTGATCTGCTTCTTTAAGTAAACATTCCGAATACATATATGTTGGAGCTTGGATTTTCTCAATGCATAATATTATTGAAACTTGGTTTAGAGGCCCGCTTTTGATAACAATAACAAACAACTAAAAATAATAATTAAAATTGCCAAGCATTAAAGTGCGAAAGCTAGCTATGGGCCTTGTTACCAGATATTTTTTGAATAAATAAATATAAAAAAACATTAAGATAAGAACACTGCTCCGTAGACATGATGACTGTAAGTGATAGCACAAGGGCACTTCCAGTTAAATAAGTGATAACGATGCGAATTTTCTTTTTTTTCGTCAGGTTTTCATGAGTTTAACAAGTAATGTAGTGTCTGTCTTAAAAGGCTCCTAAAATTGTTTTTCTTTAATAAAACAGATATAACGTTATTTTGAACACACAAGACTGAGATGCTCTTGACTTTGTTTACAGGAGAGGCTCCTTTTTTTTTTAGAGCCGTCTCTCTTAGAATGCTCTTGTCTAGTGATAGGAGAGAATATCTACTCAATTTGGCAGCCTTTTGAAAAAAGAAAAAAAAACATTTCAGTCAAACTGGAGACTTGATACAGCCACTAGTGCGCTTTCCTGATTTGCACCTTAACAGCTACAGGGGATTCTCTTATGGCGAGAATCTTAAACACTTTTGCTCAGATTGAGAGATCATTCCAGACAATGTTAGGATGTACTTTAAACAACTGTTGGACTGTTTGTTTCATTGATTTCTTTTACTCTCTGTGTCTGTCTCTACCTGTTTTTAGTGAGTGCCGATTTCTCTTGAACAATTCTCGTCTTTCTTAAACTAAGTCATCTATTTCAATAGAGAGCTCCTTCCTTATTTTGATTTACCCTTTTCACTGATAAACTATTTCGTTGTAACTGTATAAGTAAGATTTAACCGGTTACTTTGGAAATCTGTGTATTAATCCGTATATCCGTTGCATTTGTGGGCATTGCACCTGTTTAAAACACGATTTTAGATAGTTCAAATGGTTTAAAGACGTTCAATCTCTCAGTGCAAAAACAGTTTTAAAGACTGTAATTAATGTGCGCGAATATAATCTATGGGTTATCGCAAATACAACCACTGGCTATAACCACAGTAGGATGTATAGTAATAGTAGTAGTGAAAGCACCCGCAATATTAACACTTTAAATTCCTAAACATTACGATAACAAAGCTTGAATAATATTACGCACTGTTGAAAATTTGAGGAATAAAATTACACTTGTTTTTCCCTTGTTTCTCTTTTTTTTTCTCGCTTTTCAAGTGTATCTTTCACACGAAATACATATTAATTTTTAAAGCTATTACCATGACATCAAGATACCTAATGCTGGAAGGCCAATTTATTCTTTATTGGTGTTGTTGCTGAAGTGAAATATAAAACTAAGAATGGTTTGAAATTAGCCTATATATGTTTAGTCAGTGTCTAAATTTTACCTTATTCTATCTCGTTGCAAAATGTCGACAACAAAGCCTAGAATTCGTGAGCTCCTTTACAAAAATTATTTGATGGCCTCTCTTTCTCAATTTGACCAACCCAATAAGGCTACTCGCTAAGTCTTATTGTCCTGTATCTTAGACAATGGGATCAGCTTTTATGTGAAGCTTATATTTTTTGTTGCCCTTAGTGGATTTTGTCTTTGTTTATTAGTGGCGACTCTTTGCCCTCTAGTAGTGTTTTGTATTAGTTCCTTTTCGGTTAAACCTAGTAGGGAAGATGACCCTTGATAATTAGCTCTAGGTGTGGCCTTGTGGTGTTTTCCTTTTTCTCTAGCAGTATTAAGTTGTGTTTGTTTTTTGTTTTGTTCTGTTTAATTTTGTTGAGTTTTTGTTGGTTTGTTCTTTTGTTGTTGTATTTTCTCTTTCTTTTTTTTTAGAATAAAGCTCCTTTGTATTTCAATTTGTTTTTGTTTTTTTTTTCAAAAATATTGCAGAAGCCGTTGTCTTATCAACTCTGACTCGATATTTTAAATTTATCATTATAGAAAAAATATCAAAGAATATGTATTGAAACGCGTTACAAATTGGTAAATATTATTAGATTTGTTAAAGAATTATGTCTTGAATAATTATTTCATCCTATTTCTATCTGCCAAGACAGTGTGCGTGTTTCCTTAAATCTCCTACCTCGAAGATTGTTTAACCATTATCATGTGCCTTGCACTTTTATACAAAAATAGTAAATTTGTAAGGCCATTAAGTATACAAAGTACAATAACCCGGAAGAGAATAGAAGAGATTAATGTTTATCCTGGTGCCTTGTTATCTTTCCTAGACTGTTTTTCCTCCTCCGGTAATGATTGCACTCTTGTTATTTTGGGAGGGATTTAGGTAATGGCGAAAGAGCAATCGAGGAAGAGAGATGGGGAGGGAGGGGGAGGGAGGGGGAGAAAGGGAGAGAGAAGGAGTTAAATTAGCAATAAAAATATTCGTTTTTTTATGTCATTGGATTTCTTCAAGCTTTTTTTTATTATTTCACTGTACCTGTGTCTATTTGTGTCTTTATGTCAGTATGTATGTTTGTATGTGTGTCTTTCTATATGTCTCTCTTGCTCGTTCTGTTTCACCTTTCTGTCTATCTTATCTCTCTCTCTCTCTCTCTCTCTCTCTCTCTTCCGCCATTTTACTCGCTCTTATTTTCTGTTTGTTTCTCTAGCTCGTTTCCTTTATGTAGCAATCTAATAGCCTAAAGCAGCACAACACTCTATCGCTCTCTTTGCGTCTGACTGTCTAAAGGTCTGTCTGTCTGTCTGTCTCTCTCTCTCTCTCTCTCTCTCTCTCTCTCTCTCTCTCGATCTCTTTATCTCTTTCTCTCTCGCTCTCTTTGCCAGCCTGTCTTTTTCACCCTTTCTCTCTTTCTCTATGGTTTTCTCTCTTTTTTTCTCTCTCTATCTCTTCTTCTCATTATTTTTAAACCTCTCTCGTTCTCTCTATATCAGTTTTAATCATCCTCTCATTCTCTCGCTTTTTAACTGCGTACTTTTCTCTCTATGATACTGAGTTTCTGCCTGTCTGTCTGTTTTAATCTCCCTCTTTCTAAGCCTAGCCCTCTTTCTATCCTATCTCTTCTCTTCTCTTTCACACTATGTGACCCGCCCCAAGCATCCTCACACGACTTTGTTTTCATCTTCCTTTTTAATCTTTCGATTCTAATAATTTGGCCATCGCCCCACTGGATTCTCCCACTCACGGCTCGTTTCTCCGGTATATCATACGCGTCTTTAGCCAGGAGCCCTGGGTTCCTATTTTCTTTTAAGCCATCTGGGAGAGTCTCCCAGAGCCCAATTCCCTATCCTGTTTTCTTCTCTCTCTTGTTTAAAGGCAAGGAATTACTAGACCGACTTTTCTGTTCTTTTTATAATCCTGATGTCACGAGACTTGGGTGGATACTATAAGGCCCACAACCCCGGTTGTTAAGTTCGTCTCTTTTTTTCTTGCGGATTTTTAAAGATTTTTTTTACGTAAAATTTTCTTCAAATTCCTTTGTTCAAAAAATCCTAAAATAGTATGTGTTTACCTCGAGACAAATTTATAGAAACGTGTTCGCCATTACCCGAAAATAGGACTTCAATTTTAGTAGCCACATCCCTTAAAGATTTTTTTTCCTAAGAATATATTATATTGTTATTTCTACCGTATATATTTATGCAACAGTTTTATGAATTTTGACTTGGAACACGCGCAATATGTTGTAAAAATGTATAAACAAGAAGTGTCCGGTTAAATAAGACAATGCATCATACTCCCATATTATTTAGACCAGCTGCAGAAAGAGGAAAGTTAAAAGGGAAGAAGATAATAATTACCTTTTAAAAATACACTTCCCCGTTTGTGTAGTTAAAATTATCGTTGCTTGTAAACGTGAATAAACATTGGTTGTAACCAATGTCTAAAAACATAAACTTTGCCAACGATAACAAACCGATAGAACGCAAGCATCAAGAATTCATAAGACGTGACGTTATCTGTTTAGCTTCGCGTAGCAAATGTAATATTGTTGTTAGTTTGCGTTTGTTTTCAGAGCGAAGGCTTCCAAAATTGGACTGATTACTGCACTGTACATTGGGCTCAGTTTGTGGTTTTACGTAATACTGACTTAGTTACTTCGGGAAGGTTGTGTTTCGTGTGAAAAGTATAATGGCTTCTGTTGGTTTTTCTTTTAACAATGGAGAGCTGGTGGGTGAAAGTTTCGGAAAATGATAATGATAGTTGTGAATACATTTTTAGACGAGTGTATTGTGCTTCACTGGGAAAAAATTTTTTTCTGAATATTCTGCTATATGCACGTATTTCTCTACAAAGGTGTATTAAAATGATATCTTTTTATCATAATGAAATTATTATTCTACAGGGAAATGGTTAAATGCTTGATGAATAACTGAACCTATTTAAAAATCCCAGTAGTTTAAGTACATTTACAGGAATTGTATATATTCAATTTTCAAATAAGGACATGCGTGTTAAGTTTTAATACGAACATAGAAGATGCCTCCTTAGTGAACGTTTAAGCATTTTTGGCTTTTTGAAGAGTGAATGTTTAGCATTCATTTATTTCGACAATTCTGGATTATCAAGACCGCCGGAGTATACTCAACCTTTCGGCATTAGCAATAATTCTGAAGCTCAAGAATCGCAGGATTAATTCAGCTTGAAATTTCAACCAACGTCACTCTATGATTCATGAAATCACGTTATTACCCTTGTGATTGAACTCACCAACGGCTCACATCCAGACTTAACCGATTATCTTGAACACAATTTGATGGATTACCTCAGACTCTATTGATTGTTCCTGCCGACCAGTTTTCTCTGGATTTAAGCTGAATGTTTTAAAGTACCGCGCAGTGTGGTGATTGCGGCAAACTCTTAAAGAGAATTAGAAGAGTGTCCGCTAAATTTGGACGCATTTGTGGAGTGGTTGTGTTCATGTCCGTCTGGCCATGGGCTGCCTTCAGAGCAGGACCACAGACGTTGCGGATAGCAAGTCTGGGGCGGGGAAAAACGGCGTGGCCTTGAAAACTGGGACCCAGCCCAGTGTGCGATCCGATGATGATCAGAAAGGCGTCCCCCCAACCAGGGATTTCACAGACATAAAGCAGGTCAACTATGACGAGATAGGACTCTCTTACAAACAGGTATTCTCACTAAAGCAGTCCTGGAAAGGAATCAAGCGGAAAATGGAGGAGACCGGCGTAGAGATGTTTGTCAGGTAAGGACGAATGGAGAGCGAAATGAACTGTTATCCGAGACTTCGACTTACCTGTAAAGGTTAACAACCGGTTGTTTTGTTCAACTTCATAAGTATAATATATATATTATCTAATAAGCATTTTTAGAATCTACATAGAAAGTACAAGGAAAATACCGTAGACTTACCCCCCGGACGAAGGATATTTTTCATACTGAGAACAAGGGGTCTGATTTCATAGCATAGTTATACTTACTACCTATTATCTCTTACAGAATGTAGAATTAGTCTATCTGTACTAGTAGATAGGGTACAGTCATTCTAGAGTAGGCCTATTGGTTATCTCTTAATAATTATAATGTAGTGCAAATATTGGTCGGGTTCTAATTTTATGAATCCTATTATATAGTGTGCGATGTTACAGCAGAGTAACTGAGTTTTGGACTAATGATAACCACACCTGTATCCACACATCTATTACACGTTATGACGGAATCGCAAGGCATATTTAATATCTTTCCCACACACACACACACACAAATCTTAATGTAATTGCATTACCCTGATACGGTGGGGTTTTGTTTTTTTTCTTGTTTTGTTTTTGTTTTTTATGAGGGGTGTTATTGTCACCAATGTATTTTATGATGAACATTTTTTAAACGGGGTACTGTTTCATGCGATTAAACCTTTTCGAAGAATTTCAAATGGAATCTACATTTCACGTGGGGTATATTAATTATGAAGATGTATTGATTTTAATATTACGGTACATCGATAATTGAATAATATTACATAATAATTGGTGTAGTGGAGCTATATAACCATGTAGAGTGCTAGATAACTCTATTTGTTAGTGATTTTGACGCATGAGCAGGACGTTCGAGATTGGAATACCAAATGGTGATCCCGTCTACGTATAATAAAATATATAACTGTTAAGTATACTTAGGAGACTGAACATTCATCAAAGTTTATTTTTATCTATGACAACAACACGCTCATGCAATATATATATTTCATATGAGGCAATAACAGTTAGCATCTATAACCACAAAATTGCTACCCAAAATTAATATGTAAGGATCAAGCCCATGTGCCTATTATTTTCCCACTGATCCGTCTGGGATGCAGACAGCTCGTCTTTCCCTGGTGTGTGCTGTTAACATTATTGGGAGAAGGAATGTTTTATTAAGGGAAATCGAATATGTATTATGAAGGTGTTATTACACAGAAAGAGCAAAGCTATGGGCATACGGGCACCCGCTGTGATGATCCGATAGCCCGTTCTTGAAAAACAATATTGGAAAACCTAAAGGTAGAATAATTATTTGTTGGGGAAAAAACAACGTTATAAAAATTCGGGGAAGAAAACCATTACTGTTTTTGTTCCTATGCCCAGACCTAGGGATTTTTGGGTGTACGTGATTTAACCAGCATTGATAGAATCAGCACCAACCCGACCAGTCAGGGGCGTACAGAGATTTGTTGATAATAAAGTGTCATGATATACACCACTCTGGAAAAACAAGTCAATCTGAGGAGTGCCCAGCCGAATTTACATGGAACTTATATAATAGCAATATTTATGTTACCATAGACGGGTTAACCCAGGGCAATGGAGGGAAAACAAGATAGGAGGTAATCTCGTAAAATAATTAATTTTTTACATGACTTATTGGACAGTTTTATTTATTGTGGGCCAGCAAATCAATAGTACTTGTGTATATGGTTGTAACGTTTTCATTTACCAGACTGGTTCCATTCTACAGAGTTATGTGACAAGTTGGCCTATTGCCATACAATTTATAATTGTATGTGGTGTGTGTATGTCCATAAGTTAATGTTTGTGTGTGGGGGGGGGGATGTAAAGAGTCCGATTTTTTCAATTGTGCATGAAAATTAATGAAACAAAACATGACCATATTGAAGTTGTATACAGAACAAAAACAAAGGAATAAGATTTAAGTCATGATTCTCAGACGGATGATCTATCTCTTAAGTTTATACTAATCATGTCGCTATCTTCCAAGGTATCTAACAAGGACTAGTACATTCAATATGGCGGATGATCTTCTCGTTCTTGCACGTACCACTTTTCTAATTGAAAAAAAATGTGTTATACAGGTAGAAAACTAAAAGCGAAAACTAAATTACATAAAAGAGTGTGAGCTGACAAAACACGCTGAAAGGACACTAGATGGCTCAGCTAGTAGCACTCTTGACTGATGGCTATGAACTCCGGGTTCGAATCTAATACGATGGTCCTTCTTTTCTTTCTGCTCCTTCTTCGCCATAATGCCTTCGAGACACAAAAAAGACCAATAACAAAGAATTGTAATTTTTATTAACTAGGCTAAAGCATTTTGATACTAGAATGAATAAAATAACAGTATCAACAGAAGATCGTCCTTTCAACAGTTAATAGACAATTTTCTAATAGTTACTGCCATTCTTGAAAATGATATCAAATTGCTCTCTCCTGATTGTGGGCTTCCTCCTAATAAATTATTTGGTTTCTTAATCTCTTGTCGTTCAGACCTGATAAATGTCTCCTGTGGTGTATTCTAAAGTGTCTTTTTAAAACGTTGCTTTATTTTTCAAATGAATATTATACCAATATAAATTACATCAGACGATTTAGAAACGACGTATGCTATATCACTACCATGTCGAATATTATTATACGTGCCAATCCTACCAGTTAATCTTCATCAATTAGGAAATGATTTACGCAAACATGCAGTGGTGTGTTAAATGTTTTATCAAGACATTTATGTACTTTTCCCAAACATCATTAAATATATCCTCAAGAGAAGATTGGTATGGAAGAAATGGTAAGGAGGGCCAAGAAGGAGAAAAAGAGAGAGAGGGAGAGAGAGGGGGAGGGAGAGAGAGAGAGAGAGAGAGAGAGAGAGAGAGAGA
>RQTK01000396.1:264700-289700 GCA_003991915.1 Elysia chlorotica
TATTATTAATAATAATATTATTTTTTGTGTCTTTATCAATATTATTAATATTATTGTTTTCTTATTATTTCCTCATCATCATTATACTTTTTCTGTTTTGAGCTGTAAACACAGTACTTTTTTTAATCGATGTTATTATTGTTGGTGTTTCTGCTGTTGTTACGCATGTTGTCAGTATTGTTATGATAGTTTCAGTTTTGTTTGAATATTTCGTTTGGTTACATGGGCTGATGACCAATGTTACAAAAACTTTATTTCCATGAGTACAAATACTTAATTTGCTTTTGGTCGTCATAATGTTTCCATTGCAAATGATAGTTACTTTCACTGAAAATGATCATCTTCATTTTACCATATGCACTTACAAATTGAACAATAATTAATTTTGTTGGCCATTTGGGTATAGGCGAAGATCTTTAATATTTGATTCTAAATAAGTATTTGTACTAGATCGACTTCCTTAATTGTCTGATTGAGAAATGTAGCCATAGTATAGTTTATTTGGCTCGAAATTCATGTAACATAACTATACATTAAATAATTATATGAAAAAAATCTTGAATAAAATTATTATGCTACACGAAACAGATGTTGTATTAATTATCTTTTTTTGCCTTGTCGTTTGTGTTTCTATGTCATTTCTGACTTAATTTTTTTCAACTTTTGCCTTAAGGTTTAATATTCATTTTAAAATCGGATCGACTTCAAGTTTCCATAGTAGAAATTGCTTAAGGTGCCTATTACGGTGGAAAGGGTATACCAATCAATCAAACTTAAGGTGCACTTCCAAATAATATCCTACAACAATAAACTGATATTAATGTCGTTTTTTTCATAACTCTTTTTCTGTTAAAATTTTTATACATACCGAAGGGTGTGCATGTTTTTTTTTTTTCCTTTCAGTGAATGCAAGTAACTGTCAACGAACAATACTACACTACATATAACACATTGTGAAGTAATGACTTTAAATAATAGTAAGGTTAATATAGCTTAGCTGATGGACGATTCCGACTTAGTGTAACAAGAGGAGCGTTGAGTTCATTTACGAACTTCAGTTTTCAATCGGTATGTTTTTATAGAGGAAAACCATATAAAATATTGATAAAATATTTGAATCCAGTAACCATGAAACTGAATCAACATCCACAATCAACTCATATACCTTAAAATTGACATTACGAAGAAATCTGCTGGATTCTTTTTAAAACAGTTCTACAGCTATTATTTCCATACTAAAACAGACACAGTTTGTCTCAATAAGTTAAAGATTATAAAAGTGTTCTTAAAATATAGTCTATAAAACTCAATACCTTGCGTTTCTCACATTTATAAAAAAAAATACTGTTAAGCTGCAACCGACAATTATCTAAGACTATCATGGGGCAACTGCGTATAACGCTGTATTTCCAATGTATTTTGTCTATGGGGATTAATAATAGAGTAAAATATGGTAAGCCACAGCAGCGTTTTGTATGTTGATTTAATAACATAATTATTGGTGATTGTTCTGTAACGGAGAAGCCAATGGTTAACGAACTCTTAGCCAGGGCAGCTGATTATATGCTGATTATAATTATACATCTACTGCTAACAAACATTATGATTAAGACTATGGCTAAGGACAGTATTTTCTCGAAGAGAAAAAAAAGTAAACACGTCCTTGCGGGTTTTGAAAATGTAATAATAATAAATAAAATCCCGCATCATCCGGTAGTTTTTGTATGCATCAAAAATCAAAACTTAGAAATTCGCACTTCTTTCCATGTTGGCTGTTCACAAAACCAATTAAATTTTTAAACAAAGACTTTGTAATTTTACATAATAGCCGAAATTCCCGCATAGTGGAAGCTACTTTCTATAGAGCGATATGTATATTTGATTGTGCTGCTGCTGATGATGATGATGATGCTACTGCTGATGCTGCTGCTGCTGCTGCTGCTGATGATGATGATGATGATGATGATGATGATGATGATGATGATGATGATGATGATGATGATGATGATGATGATGATGATGATGATGATGATGATGATGATGATGATGATGTGATGATGATGATGATGATGATGATGATGATGATGTTGATGATATTGATTATGATGATGTTAATACTTATGATGAGGATCCTGATGATGATGATGGTGGTGGTGGTGATGATGATGATGGTGTTATAAATACCAACCTTTGAGAAAAAGCAAGGAACTTCTTATTTTACCTTGATTAAAGGGTGGTCGCTTTAATATAACGTATCCATAACTTGTTGGTCTTATATGTTTTCTCGATATGAAAAAAACACTCCTCCAATTCTAACAGCTAAGAGGGACAACTGACAACTGTTGATGTAGTGGTCAAGCCCGCAAAAGACATCCCTAATGATATCCGGTTGGTCGTCGTCCATCCAGCATTCGCTTTGCTTTCTGTGGAAAATTCAATTATTCAAGGGCCATGAAGAAAGATAGAGAAATCCGTAGTAAAAAAAGAGACCAGACGTTTTTGTATCTTCGTAAAAAAACTGAAACGTAAGAAACTTTGTCTGAAGACAAACAACATGTAAGAGTAATAACAGGAAGAAAGAAAACATGTTAGGAGGAGTAAGAAAGAGATAGAAAATGTGGCGAGAGATCGCGTGTGTCATAGACACAAAAACATTCTACATACAGAGATAGAGGTTGGGGAGGAGTGGGGTTCTAACGAGAGGAAATTGGGGATGTATAAGACCACGAGAGAGAGAGAAAGAGAGAGAGAGAGAGAGAGAGAGAGAGAGAGAGAGAGAGAGAGACAGACAGAGCAAAAGAGAGAGGGAGAGAGGGAGAGAAAGAGAGACGAGGGGTTGGACGAGGGACCGAGGGTGAAAGAGTTAAGGGTTTCGGGAGGTCAGACAGACATGGATAGAGACATTATCATGCTGAATAAATGTTATGAATATCACATAGACCTTTAAAATTACAATAAGTCGTTAAACTTTTAGCAGTCTACCAGAGCGAAATCAAAAGTAAAGGCCCCACAAGTATGAAAACTCTTTCGTCTAGGTCTAGGAGACTTGGGATAAAGTCTCTACAATTATCTTACAAATTAACGTCTACCCCAATTGGGCCTGAGAGCCAGTATCCAGACGTCCAGTGGGGAATAGCAGGGCAGCCAACCCAACTAGCCGTCACAGCAACGTTCGTCTAGGTCTAGGAGACTTGGGATAAAGTCTCTACAATTATCTGACAAATTAACGTCTACCCCAATTGGGCCTGAGAGCCAGTGTCCAGACGTCCAGTGGGGAATAGCAGGGCAGCCAACCCAACTAGCCGTCACAGCATAAAGTTTAGCTAATAAGCGTAATGGAATGATGTGTGCAAGTACTTTTTTTGGCGAAAGGTTGGTGGCTCTAGCATAGAGACAGCTCCTCTTTGATTCACTGGTCGATGAATCCACTTGTTTCCGATTTGATTTCATGTGCTTAGCCCCAGGAATCACCCTGTGTTGTCCACTCTTTCTTTACGTGTAACGTTTGGAATCAACAGTTTCCATACGTCTATTTTCATGATTTAATATAAGTTGTAAGAATTTAAAGAAAATGAGGTATTTTAGATATTCAGAAATGTTCTTTTTGTATCGATTAATTATACATAAACTGTCATAAAGGTGATAAATATTCCCCTTAAAATGTGGAAACAGCATTGTTCCGTTTTTAAACCGTTCCTTTGGAAATTAAGAATACATTTTAACTATCATAACATTTCATCTGTTCCCACTAACTTAAAAGCTATTGCAGTGCAACAATAATCAAACTTAGTTTAGAGCATGTACAACAAAGTGATGGGACAAACGCCAGCAGTACCAGATTTTGAACCTAGGGCCTAGATGACAATTAATGTTAAGCCTTTTTTAAACATAATTAGTTGCATCAACGTCGGACGTGCATTATTGCCGACGTATATCCAGTTAAGGTAGTAGAACTTTAACATAACTCAATGCAAGTTTATAGTTTCATAGATCTGACTGTACTTATAAATGTAGTCATAATTATGATTATTAACTATTTGACTATAAATTTATTAACTCTCTAAATTAGCTCAACCTTTCTTGTATCGTTTTACAGGGAAATGCTACTATGTATTTATGCTGCTCAGAGAATAAATGTTCAAGCGATCAGGCTATTAACAGGATTAATGTAAATAATGATGCGGCTCTATCCCCGCTTACGATGCAGAACTTATCCGTAACCTTTCTATCTTTATTAGTTCGCTTGTTGGACTGATGGGGATCGATTTTCCTACATGTTTTACACAGCCAATAAAAAAGCATAATTTTATTGGTGATTTGAACTCAGGCCAGTATTAATTTGACATTCCCCAGGGCTCAGCCTAAGGGCCGCTAGTTTTCCATATCACATCCATTGAAAATACAATATTTATGATGTGGGTACTTATTGCTATACTGATCATTTACAGCTGTTAAATACTCTTCAGTACAAGTCGACAACCTATATTATCATTGGGGTCATGGAGTTAATGTGAATACAAATATACCCGCTCACAATAAAGTCCTTAAAACAAAACCCAGTATATTATATACTATTGTAACCTAAAGTTTGCTGTAGCCAGTATGGTTAAAAACCCGAAGAGCACCAGAAACGTATCAATTAGGTTTGTTATTTTATTCGAGGAATTAAATTTAGTTATTTCTTGAAGGACTCTGTTTAGATATTGTTTATTATTTATGTTTAAAAATTACGCTCACAACCCCCCCCCCCCCCCAGAAAAAAACTACAAACAACTAGAAAATGTTATTGCAGTGGTTAATATTGCCTTAACTTTAAGACAGTATCACAATGATTTAATATTAAAAATCGTTTTAACCCAATTCATCCGTAACCGCCAGTCTGTCTAATCATTCACATCCTAATAGATAAACTACCGTATCCTTATTTAAAAGAAAGGTATTTTGCATTCATTTCGGTTTTCTGCGTGTACAATCCATTAATTACATTATACTTTACAACTAATTTTGAAATAGCTAACGTCTAACCTTTGTTAGAGTTCTTCGAAATTGGTTTTTTTTTTACGGTTGCATTGGTACAAAAATATAACTGCGAAAACACGGCGAGAAATCCTTTCCATATGCTGCAGCCAAAAAATTCTTTAAAAAAAAAAAGAATGTAATCCTCGCTAACAGCTTAATAACATCTTGACAAAAATACCTTAACAAATTAAGCCAAGGTTGGGTTGATGTCTTTTCTGTATTAATTCAGTATTACTGAAACGTGATCATATAACTAACTTTCTCAAACCAAAAATTTCGTCTCTTTCTTTTTCGTATTACATTACCGGCGACTTTAGTGAACTTGTTTGATTGCCGTTCAAAAGCAGCGCTAGAAATGCCTTAGAGTTTTACATCGACAGTGGCTTACAAGCTGAATTTTATAGACTTAATAGATAATTTTATAGATAACATTGATCTTTTTTCAATAGGCCCGCATGTGCTGGTTTTACAGATTAATGAATCATACTTGTTCTTTTTATGTTAAAACGTTCCTCATGTGACCGTGTAATAACAAGTAATTTGATCAAACGTAACATTTTACGAGACTTTCAAATCCTTGTTTGCTAGTTACTTTTTTGTTGTTGTGGGTTTTTTTTTCTACTTTTACTATGACTGCTATTTTGCAACGTCAAGTCATCGATCTATATATAGGTTTAATATGTAAAAACATTTTCAACTTGAATCAGTGTACAAGAACTCAGTAAAAAGTGTATCTAGATAAGTTTTGCTACATTTTGATTTTTTGAAGCACAAATTAATGTCAAGGAGCAGATAATTATAGTAGGCCTTATACAAAAACGAGTTATGGCTGAGAAAAGATCAAACAGATGATTGGATTGTAAACAGAAGGTACTCAGGTGAAAGGTAAGGGGGGGGGGTGCAAGTAGTATGTCGAGTTTTATGATTCGTATTTGAATTTTTCCAGCTGCCGTAAGCCATAAGTCCCAACTTTAAATTTACACTTAGGGATAAATTTTCACCTGGATACCACCATAGTCTATGCATGGCCAGATATAAAAATCCAAGATTGGACATTAACAGCATTAATTTTACCATAACTTCAAATTATCCATACTAGTGTGGATAGAGTCGGCCTGAGACTAATGAACTAACTATAATCTTATCACTGCTGACTGTGTAAGTTACCCTCGAAGCTTAACGACGTTAACGTTCCAAATGATTAGGTCAGTAACGAGGCATGTAGCTATAACACACGCTATTAATCACTTGTAAATGACCCTTTTGGGAGATCTGGAGTTGATGATACCATTAGAAAGACATCCAACCAGTGGACACTTCAATAATACAAATCAGGACCGAAGAGGTGTCACATATGGTCATATATTTTACTGATAAAAAAGCCAAGTCGATGGAAATAGTTGTTTGATTGTTTGTTATTGTTTCTTAAACGGGTCCCAAGACTAACGTCTGATAACCCTACATGCTGCCACACAGAGTTAGAGAGGGGATACAAGGACTTAAGTCTCTGCCGGTCGCATTATACAGACGGCGATCCAACCAGAAGAGAACTTACAAGGCGATCGAACCGACTACTTCGGTTCCCTTCATTTGCAATTCACCACTGTACCACCTAGTACCCTTAGCAGACAAACCTCTGTAGTAAGCTATGACAGTGACATTTTCCATCACACCGCACATACAGTGTGCGAATTGTATGGTCTTGTGCTACAGGGGGGTGGGGGGGCGAGGTGGTCCTGGTGCAGAACGTCGACTTCCGGGGCAAAAGGTTCGTGGTTCGAGCCCTATTGATTTTGCTCCCTAGGTAGGTGTCAGTTTATTGTGACTGGTTGAGACAGGAGTCATGCTAACCCCTCCCCTCCTGTCTCGTGTGTGGCAGCACATAAAATTGTCAGACGTCAGTCTTGGGGCCCGTCAACAATATAACCTTTAAAGTAATGATGTTGGACGTTAGACCAACTCAACAACTCTTGTGCTAGCACATCTTTCTATCAAACTGCACACTATCCATATTCTAATGGTAGGTACACAAAGAACAGGTCCTGAATGATACGATATGCTTCGGTCTAAAAACCAGTTAACATTGACCACTTGAGATTATGACTGTGCAAGATGCTTAGACCACGCAAAAGAAGTTTGCTGAGTACCAGATAATTGAAAAAAATTATAGAATAGAACCTTCTTTTTGTTTATATTTATTCAAGTCTATTTTAACTTATATGATTACATTTGTACTTCAGGTCTTCTAAGGTTTTTGAAAAATTCAACCTGTACTTAATGGACACGTTAATCGTAACACAACTTTTGTGGCCTTTAAATTAAGACGCTTTTAATAAGCCCGTAGGACCTTGTGCATGGTGTTATGTAGGTATAGGACACATGCAAAATGATGCAATTAAAAAAGTAATGCATTCTGTATTTAGTGCTTTTTGTTATGCCAAAGTTTCTTCGCAGAAATGATTGCTGTTCGGTCAGAAGTAAAAATTTTCTACAAAAACTGGATTTTCTTATTAAAAAAATTGTTGTCTGTTTCGAGACAAAGAGAAACCTAGGACGAGACAGAAAGAGAAAGCGAGATATGGCGCAGGGAGAGAGAGAAATAGAGGGTTGGAAATGTAAATAGAAATGTATGGCTCGAAAGAAAGAGAGGTAGGTGGAGAATGAGGGAGGGAGACACCAGGTCCAATGTAACAAGTCGTGCTCTCTCCTCTCAAATCCGGTTCCAGCTTGCACCGAGAAACTGAATTTAAATTATCCACATCCACATGCTCTTGGGAGAAACCCAAAGCTATTTCAGGGGCTATTTGTGGGGAATCTGTTAGTTGCAGCTGATCTTTCAGACCGCTTTTTTTAGGCAAGACATATACGATTATAAAAAAAAGTTATGAAAAACAAATGCAACAAACTCATAATAGGGGTATTATTTTAGGGTTCAAATCTAGTTTAAAAAAAAAACTACATGAAAAAAACCATTATAGGGCAAAATAAATTGGAAAGGCTACATTTTCTTTAGTTTCCTTGAAACATATTCTTTTGTGTGTGTGTGTGTGTGTTTTTTTTTTTTGTTGTTGTTGTTGTTTTTGTTGTTGTTGCAAAGTTCGTGTAAGTTTCAAAGCGGTCTAAAGTGTTTGCTTCAGAAGATATCAAATAGCACTTCTTATCTGGACTTTGCATCTGTTGCAGCAACAAATCAGTCAAAATGTATTGGTTTTTCCAGTGTGTGTCTGTGTGTGTCTGTGTGTAAAAAGCTCGCGTTTGTGTGTGTGTGTGTTTGTGTTTGTGTTTGTGTGTAAAATGGCGATTATTTCATATTGTATAAACATAAAGGAAGAAAAAAAACAGGTATAAAAAATTACAGCAACTGAAAAGTGGTTTTCAAGAGAAAAACCCTGTGTCTCTTGGACAAGAAACAAGACAACAAAAATGCTCATAAGAGAATTACATTTATTTAATAGAACTAAGAAAAACGCAGTCTTCTAGCTATGTCGTAAGCAGGCGTAATTTAAAAAGCATCATTAAACCTGAAAATATAAACAAGAAGAAGAACAAGTGAACAAAGAGAGAAGATATGTGACGGGCCAAGATAATGGGTTAATCAAGGAAAATGATCAAAGGCCATTGTAACCAACGTCAACTGGGGCGGCATTCCATGATGATGATCACGTAAACAATATTTTTTTTCTTCCAACTACAATATTCATTTTGTTCAATCTGTATCTCTCATGTTCCGCTTTAACTACATTTCCTCCTCCCACTTTTTCCCCTTCTCCTATTTACACTACTATTGATACCACCAGCACGATCACTACCGCTACCACCATCCCCACAATCACTACTACTACTACTACTACTACTACTACTACTACTACTACTACTACTACTACTACTACTACTACTACTACTACTACTACTACTACTACTACTACTACTACTACTACTACTACTACTACTACTACTACTACTACTACTACTACCACTGCCACTACTACTACTGCCACCATTATTACTGCTTCTACTGCAACTACTACCGCTGCTGCTACTAACTGTTCTGTCTTCTATTAATAGCAACGTAATGCCGTATAATCTGCAAATGGCCTCTTTCTACCCCTGATAGGCCTTCTTTCATGCCCCGTCCACCTGTCAAGCTAGTCTGGTTATAGGATAATGGGAAAATGAACTGCCGTAAAGAGATCTCCGCAAGAGGCTCCAGTGCTCATCGATTTTCGTCCGAGCTTGCCTGATCCCTAAGGTTGTTGTATGATTTACAGTGATTGAGTACCCCAAAACTCAGACAGCAATCAATCTTGTCTTAGCCTCTTGTTTACGCATCCTTTTGGTAAGTACCCCGTGTATTTCTTTATCAGTTTTTAAGTGAAGGGGACGCCCAGTTTCCAATACGTTTTTTTTTTTATAGTTTTTGTTTTGCTTTGGTTGTGGTCATTTCTTGACCGATGGGATAAGTGTGATTCTTCAACAAACTTAATCAATAAGTGAATAGTTTTGTGTTCCTTGTGTGAGGAATCGGAATTTTCTCTCTCTTTAATTTTGATGTATAAATATATTAAGCGTTATTTCTACCGAAATTGCTGTTTGTTTTTGTTGGTTTTTTTGTTTGTTTTTTTTTTTTTTGTTTTTTGTTGTTTTTGTTTGTTTTGTTTTTTTTTTTTTTTTTTTGGGGGGGGGGGTGTTGGTTATTTTCTTAATTGATTGCTTTGGATTAATTTTTTATGGTTTGGGGATAGTTTGACTTACTTACAAGTATATCTTTTAATTTTCTGTTTATAGCATGTGATCTTTATTTTTTATTCTCATGACTCTTTTGCTCAATCTATCTATCTATCTATCTATCTATCTATCTATCTATCTATCTATCTATCTATCTATCTATCTATCTATTTATCTATCTATCTATCTATCTATCTATCTATCTATCTATCTATCTATCTATCTATCTATCTATCTATCTATCTATCTATCTATATATCTATCTATCTATCTATCTATTTATATATCTATCTATCTATCTATCTATCTATCCGTTTTGACAATTTTGCGAAATTTGAAATTGTGTTTTGTTTTCTTGAAGTATAGTTTTTTAAGAGAAAAAAACTGTTGTTGAATAGTAGTTTTCGATAAATTCTTTCGTGTTTTGACAAGTTAACTTTTCGTGTGTGGCTTTTAAACGCCCAATGGAGTGGAGGGGTAGTGGTTTTCAAGAAACTTTAAATAATTTATATACACATATGTGTGTGTATGTGCGTTTAATAAATTGTTTAAAAAGCCATCCATCTAAACCAGTCCACCGATTCAAAAACACGAAGATCATCACATTCTTAGAGAACACTGACATATCGCTTTAAAACGCATTCCTCTCAATGTATTCCTCCCTTATCCATCAAGGACCCAGTCATAAATATTTTGACAAGGCACCACGGAGGCTTTCTGTGTGAATACTAAAATATTCTTTTTTCAGGACTTCGGTCCTCAGAAGCTCTGAAGCACTGATTGGCATGCCTTTTACCCAAAGTCCCATGAGTCACAATACTCCGGAGAGAATCCTTCGTAATCTGAGCTACAGATAGGGGATTTCCCACTTGTCATTATCACTGCAAAACCTTCCTTCCGGTCTTCAGTTTCAGTTTCGTTTCGTTTCTCTGCTTCATTTTGATCGTGGTATGGAGAATCCCACCAGATTTTGAACCCAAAGTATTCAAACCTTCTGTTGCTTTTTTTTGCCGAACCTTTGTACTAGAATGTGCTTCATCGTATTGTTTTTATGTAATATTAAGATGGCTTTAGAAACTCAGGCATGTTTAGACACTTTAACAACGAGGAGTTCAAATTTCAGAGGGGAGGGTGTGAAATATTTTCTAACAAAATCAGAATTATTGCTGATGGAATGGTTTCTGTTCTGACTTGAAGAAATAACGCTACTCTATTGGGCTTGAGAAAGGTTGACTGGTTAAAATCGAGTACATCATTTTGGGTAGAAAATAATTCATATCAGAAAAATTTTCAAAATGTTTTGCTTTTTTTAAGTCTGAGAAAAAAAAACCAAAGGCAATGGATAGTCTTTGCTCTCATAAAATAATTCATTATTTTGATACGAAGCTTAAACAATGTGTACTTGTATAATAATCAAAAATGCAAAAACGGCTCATTTAAGAGAAATAGTTATGTCTCCGGGGCCGTATATCTTACTATTTTTTTAAAGATTGATAAAGGAGATTTTATCATAAACTTAAAAGTCAACTTGGTTGGTAATTGACAAAAATATCTGCTTGACAAAAGTCTTTGAATCGCTTTGTTGCATGTGGCGTTTACAATCGTCAGACATTAGTGTTGGGGCTGGTTAGCCAGATTTTGTTGAATTGATGTAGTTGGTTGCTTATGTTCACACACAACACTATATAGACTGTGATGAGACGGGTCATAACATTCACGTCTGACAATTTTACGTTCAACGACACAGAGACAGTGTAGGGAGTCTAGGTCGCGGGTAGTCCTGGACTCCTGTTTCAGTCAATCACCATATACTGACACTGACCACACCAGTTGGTGACGAATCAGACAAATGCATTCTGACAGGTCATTGGCCTAGTCAGTGTGATAGTCGAGATCCCAACTATGGATTAAAAAAAGCCAACGAACTAAGCAAATGTAATAATAATAATAATATATTTAGATACTGTTTCCCCATTAAAACAATATGAACAGTTCACAAAAACGTTGGCGCTTCGACTTCGTAGTCTTTTTCTTTTAAGTTAGCTTTTTTTGCTCACTCTTTGAAATTTCCAGGCATTTTGTGTATAGTCCTTCGCTTATTCCTCATATGATGATTAATATTATATTATTCATTAAACGTAGCTGTCGATTGTAGAACGGGAGAACAATTAAACTTCAAGCAAAAAGAAAAAGATTTGAACAAATCCCTTTTCTTCTTTGTAAAGACTGGTTCATACAAAAGAACAGCATACAATAACTCGTTTCAATGCATGCCGAATCAAAATATTTGCTTCTTGAAATTCCCATACAAAGACCGGGAAATATTATTGTCTTTGTTTTTGAAGTTGATGTTGATTAAAGACAGTTTTCAACAAATGGTGGTTTCCTGTTTTCATGTGACCAAGGTTAAGGTGAAAAGAACAATAATAATATTGTGATAATTATTGTTAATTTTTTCTTAATGTGGCGTATTTATTTGTGTTTTCATCTGGCATTCTTCTCTCCCTCTCTTTGTCTCTCTCTTTCCTTCTCTCTCCCTATCTCTCTCTTTCACTCTCTATTTTTCTCTTTCCATCAATCTATCTCTTTCTCTCTCTATTTTTCTCTCTCTCCATCTATCAACCTACCTCTCTCTCTCTTGCTCTTGCTATGTCTCTCTCGTAAGCACACTCACTCTCACACTCTGTTGGCTAGATTGCTCACCTCTTTTTCTTTCTCTCTCGTTCTCTATCTGTCTCTGTCTCTGTCTCTCTCTCTCTCTCTCTTTCTCTCTCTCTCTCTCTCTCTCTCTCTCTCTCTCTCTCTCTCTCTCTCTCTCTCTCTCTCTCTCTCTTTCTCTCTCTCGAATTTTCTCTCTCTCCATCTTTTTCGCACATAGACACATACTCTTCCCCCCTTTTTCTGTCCCATTCCTCTCCCTTCTAATCACTCTATCACGCCCCTGTCTTTCTCTGTGTTCGTCATTACATCTTCCTTTGTCACTCACGAGCTGCGCCTGCTGCTAGAGACAATGGCGGCAACCGACAGACGTTCAATACAACCTAACAAACATGCCAATTCCAATTCTGCTATCTAAGTGCGAACAAAGGCTTCTCTTGTCAGCAAATCTGCAGCATCGATCTCGTCCAGACTCTGGAACTGGTTGAAGTAAATGAAAGCGATTTCAGACTCAACATTACGCAAACCATTAACTGTCTCTTCCTTTTCAAAAACCTTAAGTTGTTTAAAGCACATTGGCTGTCGGGTTGGGTTGAGTTGATTGTTTAATGTCCATTGTCATCACTACGTAGGCTATTTGTGTTATATTGACCAAAAAAAAAAACGTTATATATCTTCAGAAATAAATTTATTTTGTAACGGTTCAAGAAGCTTCATAGATGGCCAATTAATGCACAAAACAATTAGGCCTGTGCAAAACTCTGAGCCAAAAAAGCACTATGTATGCTATTTGTGGACTGGTCCCAAGATAGAGGTCTGACATTTTATGTGCTGCCACACACGAGGCAGGGCCGAGGAGACTTCGCAGCTGGTCACACTATAATGTCAACGACCCAGCCAGTAAGGGGGCGGAATTAGATTAACAAATTTTTTACCGAACGTGGGTCAGCTACCGTCGTTTATTTCTCTCTATCGGTGAGCATGAGACCCAAGTTTCCAAACTCAGTCGGGAAGTCTGCCCTGCATAGGATAGTTCGGGGAATTCAGACGACGATTACTTACATGCATATCACGCAGTATGGTATTGAACAGTGTTTATGAACAGTTATGATCTTGCACACCATGCACACCGTGCAGAATGGTACCCAACGGTGTTATTTCGAATGATATTGACTCATTTATCAATCACATCGAAGTATTATTATACAGAGAAACTAAATAGCATTCCATAGTGATAATGGTATGATTGAAAAATGCTTTTATTTTCCTAATAATTACGTGAAGTTCACATACGAAGATTTAGGAGGGAAAAGTTCCACAGAATATGATGTATAGTAGTGTGATTTATTTCAGCCATCATAAGCTATGTCATGTTTCGCTTGAAGTATTGTTTTCTTCATATCTTCAAGTTTAGTGTGAGCTGTTATTGCGTGTCTTCATATGTGTTCCCATTAGTACTTAACATTTTTCATTTGTTAGCTTTTATTTTATTTATCATTCCATTAATACTATTTTTACTATATTTGAGAACAACAATTATGGTTACGCCATTTAAAAAATATTAAGGGCCTCAATTTTGTTCCTTACAAGAAAGCCTACACCTTGTTATCGTTCAATCACTAAATTTTTTTTCACTTGCAATGTCATATCCATTAATGCTGTTGTAAGTTGTAACAGATTTGCTGGTTATGGTGGTAATCTGTTAGGCTCTGTTTGTCTAGGGGTATTAAAAATATTCACAGCCAATCACACGACTCGTCCGTAGAAAATAAATCCGAAGTCCGCAAGTAACAATTTCAAACTGTTTAATCCAACAAAAGGGCTATACTGAATCAACTTATAGTACAATGCGTTACATAAGTAAAAATTGTGTCATAACGTATTTATTCATACAGGAATTGATGTAAATAGACTTTCCAACCATAATAGTTTTTTTATATTACATGTGAAGACAATTATAAAACTTACAGTTGAATATATTTAAAAAAATAGGCATGTTGGAGTTTAATGTCCACTGAACACGCTCTAATAACAGGCAGAGTCACTGAAATGAACGAAAACTTTCATTAGGAGTCAAATTGAATTATTATCATTTTTTAAATCTTGGAAACAGGCTGCGTACTAATTATAACTATTAATTTTAACCAATAAAATATCAAAATTAATCTTCGATCTATTATGAATTTTTCAAAACTACCCCTGAATAGTGTGCCCACGGATATAACAGTTTACATCGTTTCAGAAGAGTCTGAGTGTGTGGGCTGAAAAATACTAGGTCTAGGTATAACTCGTTCATGCCAATGTTAAAATTAGTAGAAATAAATCAATTTTACCCTTCGTTTGCAAAAATATGTTCACTTCGATGATTTCTGTGACTTAGCCTCCTCTCCTCTTTGGAAGCCCTGAGTGAGTGAGTTCGTTTTTCGGTCCCCTATTGGATTCTCCTTTGAAGATCCACGAGCAGTATTCAAGTGTGCACGATGAAGATCCACGTGCAGTATTCAAGTGTGCACGGCTCATTAAGAATGGCGACGAGATTGCATCGATTCGGACATTTCAAACAGCTCATCGATCCATAGAATGGATGGGAAAGTGGTTTCAGTGATAGCTGTTGCAATTCGTCGCTGTTTGTTTTTGTCCAGTATATAATCGTCGAACAATAAAGTGTCTGTAAATAGACAGAAACGCATCAACGGATCATTTTTGTTGGAAAAGACATCATTGGAATGCACTGGTTTTGCAATACCTTTAGGACCACAACAAAATTAATTGATGACTCTAGGCTTTCAAGCCAAGAAGATAGAACCAGCTAAGTATCGTATTGAACATTGACCTGCTAAAAGGTTAACATTTGACTGATAATGTTCAATTTGTAATGTTAAATTTTGGAACATAATCAAAACTCATCTCTAAGAGTATAATGAATTATTATCTTTGAAGGTGTAAGCAATAAATATATTTGTCTGTATTCGCTCTTCAGTTGAGAAACTTAAATGCTTTTTCTTCATAGCGAGATTTGTATCAACACCCTTAGCATTCTAATCTCTGACGCATGGTTTTACTTAGCTGTTTTGTTGCCTGGTTTCTGAATTCAAAAAGAAATAACTGTTCATTCATAAAATTTTACCTCTTAAAAAATTCACGCTAGGTTCTTTATTTGTTTGAACATACAAAAAACAGCAACCTCATATTCTAACATTTTACACCCTTCTTTAATTTCCTGTTACCTGTTACGTGCCCGTGTCTCCCTGTATGACGATAGCAGATAGATTTGATTGCCAGATAAATTCACACCATCCCTAATTGTCCACGGTTCTAAGGAAAATAATGATGTCGCCAATTCGGTGCGTTTCTATATGTAGTTTGCGTTGTGTAAATTACCTCTACTTTTTTCCTTTGAGCCTTCATAGCCAAACTGTTGTAGTTTGTGCTGTTTGTCTTTTTTCCCAGATACCCTGTTCATGTAAACAAGCCCATATCTTCCATAGCGATATGTTTTTTTTAGGCAAGCATTTTAGATTTTATTTGTACCGACATCGTTTTTTTAAGGTGCATGAAGCTTTCCGTCCTCTTCAGTGATTCGCTCTTTTGTTTTATGCCATATTATTTGAAACAAAAAGATTTCCTCCAAAAGAGATCATGTTCCGGTTCATAATTATAATATAATTATATTATATCTTACAACTACTACAAAAATTCATATTATTAGAGTTACTAAATATTTGTAAACGACTATATATACAATACAGTAAACCTAATACAACAATTATAATTATTTTTCCATGATGAAATAATATAATTATACTGACGACGAAATACGATATGGCTAGCTACTCCTAATTTCATATAGTAGTCAATGCAAGAGAAAAAAGTAGTATAATTATATTATGATGAAAGGGGGCATTTCAAGTATTCTTAGTGATCATAAGTAAAAGTATAAAGCGCAAATACACACACACACACACACAAACACACAATTAAAAAATACATAGATAAAAAGATTAAAAAATGAGTATATCTTATAATGGTAACCACGGATACAGTTATGATGAACAAAAGATAAATAACAGTAATTGGTTAACTATAGTAATTAAACAGATGATGATGACTATGCTGATGATGATGAAAAAGATGATGAAGAAGGAGATGATGATTAAACGGATGATAATGATGATGATGATGATGATGATGATGATGATGATGATGATGATGATGATGATGATGATGATGATGATGATGATGATGATGATGATGATGATGATGATGATGATGATGATGATGATGATGATGATGATGATGATGATGATGATGATGATGGTGATTATGATGAGGGCATAAAAATGATGATATCAGGATAATTATAGTGGCATTCACAAAATCGTCATTTAAATAATAGTATAGATAAGTGAAATAATGAATGCCTAATTATCAGTCATAATGACAAATCGTAAATAACATATTAAAGTTGGTTGGGCTAATGGTAACAGCAGTTTGTTTTTTACCTCTTTGGCAGTTACTTTGTTTTTAAAATCTCCGACAATTATGAACAATCTAATATAAAAACCTAATGAAAGCAAAACAACAATAAAAACAAAAACAGAGCAAAACATAACGAAGAAAACAAAAACAACAGTAATTTGTACGTGCAAAAGACATGAACAGTTCCAAAGCTAGAGTTGTTTTTTCTAACACTCGCTATGTATTCGTTTGTGTTTATTCTGAATCTGCATTTTTGGGGGAAAAATTTAATCTGCATACAATCGTTTGGTCATTTTACTTTTTTTTTTTTTGGTTTGTTCAGGCGTAGGTGTTTTGCAAGTATGGGGCATAATTATTCAGGCATAGGTGTTTTGTAAGTATAATTATTGTACGGATTTATTTAATATGTAAAAAAAAAGACAACTAAAGGAATGTGTAGGTCCGCAACGGGTCCTCCTGCCTACAGCCCCTTTCTATGTTGAACAAATCAGAGACGGTGTTGTTAACAATTACTTTTGATTTGATTAGCAGTTGAATAGTTTGACCCATTCAATTGTACCAGTGCCTATATTAAAGAAAAGCACGAAGTTTTCAATGAATCACTATTCTATAGGATCAAATGCTTTTTTCAAGTCTATAAGAAAGATCATTCCCTTTCCTTTTTGTTGATTTCCTTCATTTATCAGATCGTATATTAGTCTTGTATTGTCTCCTATAATGCATTTAGGAATGAAGCCTGGCTGGTCTTGGTTGATTTTTTTTCCAGAATTTGTTGTATTCTTTTTGAGATGCATCCTGACGCTAAATTGTATGCAATGTCCAATAGCCTTATAGGCCGCCATTTTTTTTCATGTGATCAGCCCTTCGCGAAGTGTCTGCGGGAGGATACCCGTGTCAAAGTAATAGTTTATAGAATTGATTCAAAAATGACCTACATGTATATCCCTCTATCTAAAACATATTTTTGTAAAACTCCACTGTAAATCCACTAGATTCCGTGCTTTTATTACTTTCATGTTCTGTATGGCTTCAGTTGCTTCATGTTGTGTTATTTGTCCTCTTAATGAGTCCCTTTTCTTAATGAGTCTATTTCTTCATCATTCAGTTTCGGGATGTCGTTATTCACGAGATTTCAAATACACCTCTTGAAGTGAATACTGCCTCGATGTGTATGCTTTCTTATGGAAAATGTCTGACCTCTTTCGCAATCTCTTTGTTATCTTCTATTTCAACATCCTCAACATAAATAAGAGAAGGCATGCGTTTTCCAGATGAAATGTCTCCGCTCAAGATTACAGAAGTACCAAGTTGCTTTTTCACCATCTCCTATCCATCGTGCTTTCGATTTTATACGAACCCCTCCGAGGACTTTGGTCCGTGGCTGTTCTAACGGTTCTATTTTCCATTAGTAATACCGAACTTTGCTTATTATCTTTGTGGGTTAAGCTCTCTACTTCTTCCTCTAATTGCCTTAGGTTAGGTTTCCTACGATTGTTTAGGTGTGCAGACCTTTTAATAGCAACACTGCGGATTTCAATTAGGATTTATGTAGGATTGAAAGTCATCATCGCGCACGCTATCTAAATTTCCTCTGCTATAAGGCGAGGCCGCATAATAACATTAATGTGGTGTCATGTAATTTTTCTTTACACTTTCAATAAATATCTCTAATTCGTGCCGTAAGCGATTGTTAAATTACCAGAAAGTTTTACCTTCTTCCGTAATGGGTAGTTTCAAAGATGGTATGACAATAGAGTGATCCGATCTATATCCTACTCTATGGTTTTGTAAGATGAGTAGGAAAGTAATGAATTTGATTTTTTTTAAAGTCAAGGCGACCCGATTGAGCAGTATTGTTGCCTATGATTCATCGCCATGTACATTTTCTACCCCTGGATTTTTTTCTGAGATTTTTACCGTCTGTTAGAGGATTTGAAAGAAAATGCCAGTCGCCAGCCAGAATGACAATCATGTTCATTGTTCATCTCTTCAATAAGTGACGATAGATTGATATAAAAATTCGGGTCATCCTTACTAGGGCCGTAAATGCAAATGTCATCCTGGCGTTTTCTATTGAAATGTCAAGAGGAATAAAATTATCTCCTTTATCTGTAATGGATTTGTGTAGCTCTTGTTGGGAGTTGTTAAATAAAAAAGATTTCCCTCTAGCATGTGATGTGAATGAGCTAAAGAAAGCAGGATATCCCCATTGAGATGGTATAGCCCACTCACTTTCCTTTCAAAGGGGGGGGGGGAGGTGGCCCTGGGGTAGAACATCAGCTTCTGGCGTAAAAGGTCCGGGTTCGAGCCCCAGTGATTGCACTCCCTACTGGTTGGATCAGTGTCAGTATAATGTGAGCGGCTGAGACAGAAGTCATGGTATCCCCGCCCTGTCCCGTGTGTGGCAGCACATAAAATTGTCAGTATTGGTGCCCGTCCACAAAATAGCCTATATACTGCTGATGTTGGACGTTAGCCCAACTCAACAACAACTCTCCTTTGAGAAATTGATACATTGGAGACAGATTATTTGAAATTATTTAAACCTATTGTACTAATTAAGTAGACTTTTATATTGTCATCAGTAATTGTGTTCAACAATATTGTTGTTATTTTTTTCAGAATGTTATACTTTACATCCAACACCGTATACTCTTCAAACACAAAATATAAAAATGCAAATGGTTTTAAAATCATCAATAGAAATTGAAACGGGTGTCGAAAATTTATTAACTCGTAGTAACTAAATTATTTTTTTTTTTAAATCAGAAACGATGAAAGATACAAGTTTAGAGTCACTTTTTACTTGACACATCAAGCATTGCCAGGGTTTTAACGGTTACAATATGGTACATTTTCAATCATTGTGGCTCTGGCAATAGTCGTTATTTAAACGAAATATCATTGTATGCTTTCAGTAGTGACATTTCAAATTGAAATCTCGTTAACTTGAATTGACTTAGTCGCGCTTCGAATCCAGGTCGTAAAATCGATATGCCTCAGTAATCTCTTTAATTCTTCTGGTGAACAATCTCTATTGTTAAACAAAAATTACTGCTGCTATTTATCTTACAACTTCAGCTCTTGTGCTAACTAAAATGTAAATGACGAAGGGACTTTCAATTTAGTTTTATGATAGTTCTAAAACACAAAAGTTAAAAAAAAAAACATAAAATGTTGTAGTGCAGAGATACACATGTACGAAACCCTATACATCTGTATAAACAATCAAATCGCCATGATAAGGAAGCCTTGCTTGATATCAATAACCCACCTGTCTTCTTTTAGTTCTTTTAACCATATATTTCGTGTCTGTCTCATGTTTTGATTTCATTATATCCAAACGATATAAAACAAACGTAATATTATAATGAATAGGAATTCACCAAGAGATCGGTAAGATTTTAAAATCTATATCTTCTATCTTTTTAACAAAACAACACTATGACATTTCTTCTTTTTTAACCTCTCGGATATCCTCCAACAAAGTCAGATAATTTATATTTATTTGCGGAATTTAATATCCGATTGCTATCTCTTTTTTTCTTTATCCTCGCACTTTTATATTGCTCTACATTTAAAATGCTTTTTCTCGCCCGTGTCAACCAATGTCACGCAAACCATAATGATCAATAATTATATTTGGCGCTATTATCTGAATAACATTTAGATTAAAGAAAGTTGTAAATAACGCTGTTTGTCTAAGTCAACTTTTTATATTTTGAAGCAAATTATATCACAGGTAGCTGGATAACTTCCGTTTACATTTTGATTCAGCCTAAAGCTTTGACATTTTGATGTAGACGTATCCATTACAAAAATATGTTTAATATTGCATGAAAAGTGTTAAAGACAGGTATGACTGGTAGAACAGTATTAATTATCAGTCACTATTAAGTGCAAATAAAAAAGAGTGCTCAATTAGAAAGGCAAAAGGGATAATATTTCTGTAAGAAAATCTATTTAAAAAAAGACACGTGTAGGATTGTGGGTTTATTTAAAAGTAAAAAAGAACACAAAAAAACAAACACACACACACATATATATATATATACCCTTGTCGTATCGCTACACTATAATAAACATGTCTTCATTACAAGATTCTATGCTTCAAAAATTATTCTGGAACATTCAGTGCTCTTGACGCAGGCGAGATTTAGTCGAGATTTACTAGAGGAAAATGAATGTAATTATATAGCCCTCAAGAGGCCTAGGTGCCCTTGCTGTAAGATTACCGTATTGATTCAAGACATGCCGAGACAGATGAGGCAAAATCTGGATTGGACAGCCCGGCTATGTGCACCTTTGTCTCCCTATCAAGTTCTCGTTGTCACTGCTTTGCTCGGAATTTATTTTTAAACCTTAGCATGGCTGTGTGCTATTGGGAGTCCCAGGAGCTTAATCATTTTCCTCGTTGAAGAAGAGCTAAAGGTCCACGATTCGAATTTCAGTTGGTAATACGTCTCCGTATACGAATTGGTTTGTAGAAATCTATCACGGGACGTAAAACTAACGGAAGATGTCTACGACATAATGTCAATACTTCCATGTTTCACTTTTTTTCAGTTTCTTTATCTGATGACTTTGTTTCCTTTGTTCAAACACATTATTATGCGTTTAAAAGAATGTATTTCTGGAATGCATAGTCTCAACATAGTTTTCTTTAGACTGTCTATTTCTGCTCATGTGGTTAATTCTCTCTGCTTATCTATCTCTATTTCACAACTATTTTCATTACCTATCTTTCACTTTTCCTATCGGTCTCTTTTTTTTTCTTTTCCCAAAGCTCTTTTCTTCTTTCTGCTTCTCCCATTCCCTTTTACTAAATTTTTTATCTATCCTTTTATTTACCTGTCTATCTATCTATCTGTGAATCAATTAATTTATAACATTATTATATCTTGTGGACTCTATTTATCTCTCTGTCTTTCCCTTTCTCTTTAACTCTCTATTTTCTCTCTCTTTCTTCTCCTCTCCCTCTATCTCTCTCTCTCTCTGCTTAAATCCAACTAATCAACCAATCACTGTAACAACCTCTCTAACTTTCTCTTTCTCAAACTGACTCTCTCTATCTCTTCTTCTTCTTTTTCTTCTTTTTCTTCTTCTTCTTCTTCTTCTTCTTCTTCTTCTTCTTCTTCTTCTTCTTCTTCTTCTTCTTCTTCTTCTCCGTCTTCTTCTTCTTCTTTTTCTTCTTCTTCTTCATCTTCTCCTTTTTGACATTTTCCCTTCTCCTTTTTAACTCGATTCACCTCTGAATGCCCCTCAATCAGGCTGGTGGGCTGGTAGTGTGGACCCTCCCACTTGGCTGTGTAATTTGAGAGTTGGTATGGAATCCATCACTCGCCCAAGCTAATTTCGTGATTGCATGTAAGTCTGGCATGTCTTGGGGGTGTTTTAGTCTTTTTTTGTGCTACTTGGAGACTTTGTAATATAAAAAGAAAAGTAAATGAATAAAAAGTTAACAGCATTCTCGCAAAAGACGCTATATTTTCCTTGTATTTGGTACTGTATGTTTTCACAAAAGCTTTTAAAAGCAAAAGGCGTGATCATTGAATCAGACAAACATTTTCAGTAAGCTACCCCATTAAGCTATGAGGCGTAGTTAGGTTAGTTTACATTGTACATATTTGGCTTAATAACTTGAAAAATACAAAGCAGGGCTATGTCCGAAAATAGTATTGATTAAATAAATATTTTACAGAAACAGATTATTGTTATGTTACCCTTTCGGTGTAAATAAAATGATGTAATCATCTAAGTGCATTTGGTTTCTTAATTATAAAAGCCAATATGTCCATTTATTTGAAATCAGGATCTTTGGTGATAATATGCAAACATTTTTAAAATTAATTTTAGTTTTAAAACTCAATCATTCAGACTTTATTGTGATTTTTTTAAAACCATCAGGATTAAGAATCTTTCTGTTATGAAAATATGCAACAAATTTCATTTTTTTAATTCAAAATATACAAAAGAACACTTGGCTATTTCTTAAGCGTGCAAAATGCGCGTACAGTCTGTTTTTTAGATAAATATGTCTTGAGCTGATTTTTTTGTAAAGTGTAGGAGCTTCAATGATGTAATCATCTAAGTGCATTTGGTTTCTTAATTATAAAAGCCAATATGTCCATTTATTTGAAATCAGGATCTTTGGTGATAATATGCAAACATTTTTAAAATTAATTTTAGTTTTAAAACTCAATCATTCAGATTTTTTTGTAAAGTGTAGGAGCTTCAAAAAGACGTAGAATACAGGCTTTCCAATGTAGATATACGACGTAGAAGGTTCGATCGATGATCTTTTATTGCACAGTACTCGGTGAACTTGTTATGGTTTCAGGCAAGGAAATTAACAATCCTTCTTTTCATATTTCTGTTACTTTCTCTGTATCTGTCTCTGTTTGTCTGTCTGTCTGTCTGTCTATCTGTCTGTCTGTATGCCTGTCTGTCTGTCTGTCGTATTTTTCTGTCTCTCTGTCTCTCTGTCTCTCTCTCTCTCTCTCTCTCTCTCTCTCTCTCTCTCTCTCTCTCTCTCTCTCTCTCTCTCTCTCTCTCTTTTCCTGTTTGCCCCTTTCTTTATCCATCCAGTTTTTGCTCTTACTCCCTTTGTCTCTAATCTATGTCTAATTTATGTTAAACGATATTCATTTTAACATTTCAAACTCAATTCATGGAAGGCATAATAAAGCCAAAAATGTAAAATTAATGAAGAAAAAACAGGTTCTGATATATCAATTTTACTGTTCCATTTTATCTTTTAAACTGCGTTTGAATCAAATCATATCTTATTAGGATCTCCACAAACTAACAACAAGAGCTCTCAATTGTGTGACAACCTTAGCGCTAGTAAAAGCCTCAATTAGAATAAGTAAATTTATTTTAAAAAGGAGTGTTTTTAAAAAGCCCCATTAGTGATGTAGCACTTAAAAATTAAAGATGCCTATCCCATAGAATCATCCTAGTTAAAAGGATTTTGACAGCAATGTAATTTCTTTCAAAAACTACAAACCATGACTGACGTTAATTAAAAAGGCTCTTTTTTGTTTTGTTAAGTAATTGATTTATTAACTAACTTATATAGCTTGTGTAGAAAGAGTAGGCCTAGATTGGTTGTTATGCACTTTGTATAATGCTATGTGTAGCTGACACTCGTTTTTGTGGGTTTTTGTTGTTTTTTATTGTAACCTGCAAAGAGATAGGTTTTTATTTAAAGAAACCATTTTATCAATGATGCTCATCGTAGTAATTCTAAGGACACCAAACCACCTCCTAAGACTCCTCAACTCATGCAAAATGGGCTGGAAATCCCTATGTTATTGGCTGCATTTATTGGGATAGGTAGAACTTTCTATGGGGCATAAACATGCCCGAGGAGCTTTAGAGAGAGAGACATGGAGAGAGAGAGAGAGAGAGAGAGAGAGAGAGAGTACACTAAGACGTCTGAAAGAAAATAACGAGAAAGCCTCTGGCGGAATCACTGTGCTTCAAACAGGACAGACACTGGTTGCTAATGCTAGCTTGAAAGATATTTGATGAATATGTTGTCGTACACTGGAAGGCAATAGAGCCAGACTGGCTAGTAATGCATCGAAATTTGCCGATTTCATATTGTCATGGAAAACTGGTTTTCGTCCCAATAATGAGGATACAGGGCAGTAATAATTATTCTTAGGTATTACAAATCAGGTACAACTATAAAAACTTTACTTAACTGACTCCATATCATTTAAGTTAAATTGATAATCTGTTTTGATATGTGAGGGTCAAGAAGTTTGTTTCACTTCTTTAAGTGCTTGAATTGTTATACTTTTTTCTTATATTTTCAATAATTTTCTTTTTAACGGAAAAGAGTTTTTTTTCTAAATAATTTTGTTCTCTTTGTACTTAATGAGGATACAGGGCAGTAATTATTATTCTTAGGTATTACAAGTCAGATGCAATCATAAATACTTAAGTTAACTTTCTCCATATCATTTAAATTAAATTGATAATCTGTTTTGATATGTGAGGGTCAAAAAGTTTGTTTCACTTCTTTAAGTGCTTGAATTGTTATACTTTTTTCTTATATTTTCAATAATTTTCTTTTTAACGGAAAAGAGTATTTTTTTTCTAAATAATT
>RQTK01000396.1:292200-301376 GCA_003991915.1 Elysia chlorotica
TGATTTTATTTACTTATTTTCACTCCTTAATTTTAAGATCACCCATTTACCTATTTTTTTGTATTCCTTGTGTGCCTCCTTTGTTAAGAACATTTCATTTAGACCGATCTCTTTATAGATTGTTCCCAACGTTTTGTCTTGATGGAAGGCAATAGGAAAGTGATTGCTTTATTTACTCCATGCTTAAAGGAACATTTTATCCTTTTGTTGTCTGCCTTTTAATGAGTAATGAAAATTAGATTTTCTGATTAATATTTGCTTTGTTTTGTGTGTTGTTGTTTTTTGTTTATATTATCTCCAGCTTAACATCTTAACAAATTAGTGTTTTGTGGGGCTTGAGTTGGAAAGGAGAGGTTGTTTCATTTTTTTCACTACAGTAATTACATGTGAACAGAGCTTTTTACCAATGATTTTTTGTTCATTTATGACATTTTGATGGATTTATAAAGAATCTATAACTGCCCATACTCTCTGTCCATCACTCTTTCTTTGTATCTCTTTCTCCTTCTCTCTATCTTTCTTTCTCTCTCTATTTTCTCTCTTTCTCTCTCTCTCTCTCTCTCTCTCTCTCTCTCTCTCTCTCTCTCTGTCTCTCTCTCTCTCTGTCTCTCTCTCTCTCTTTCCATTTTCCTATCCTATCATCTATTTATTGTATCTATTCATATCCGCCAACTCTTTCAATCTTTCGTTTGTTCTCGTTATCTTACTCGTTATATACCTTTCTTTCTTTATCTCCCGATTCTATCTCTCTCCCTCTCTTTCTCTCTCTGCGTCACTGTCACCATCTCTGTCTATCTATCTATCTCGCTTTTGGATTTTCCGTTTCTTAGATTATCACCAATCCAAGCGTACGTCTCAGTCAACAATAAATAATTGGTTATGTAACCAGGCTTGTCGGAGAAACAAATTCATTCACTTTTACTCGCAGTAAAAGAATTAAGTTATGATCACATAAATCTTAGTTATACAACTAATGTGGAGATATTTACCATTTCCGAATCATGAAATATAATATGCAAACAACCTCTAGGGCACGACTTGGTCTTGTATTTCTTTTATAAATTTTATAACTATGTGTATTTCCATTCTAGGAAAGTACTTTTTCCTTAAGGTATTTATTTCGCGTTTTTTTTATAAACCGCAGACATTTTAATGAGCATCAATTTTTATATATGAAATAAATGGTCGGAAATTACATAACAAACTGTATCAATATCAGTTTTACTTTTTTTAAATAGTGATGGAGAAAACGATGTGACAGGAAACTTGTTACTTGTGTAAGGGCTCCTTCAAGATAATTGGTAAAATATTGATTAATTTGTACTGTCTGGGTCAGGTCTGGTACATTAGGAAGTACTTCTAACACACTGTGTATCTTAATAAAGAAATTGTATACTTCAATAATGAAACGGTACCTTTTTTTAATATTGCACGTCGGCATTATGTGTGGTTTAGGATATGGTGAATAAAATTATATTTATAGTGAAGACAAAAATCTTTTAAAAACATCAGGTATTAAAATGACGAATTCTTGGCGTGGCTACAACAATGTGGAATAATACTAATTTAAAAAACCAGCAAATGTATTATGATTTGGAGGTCTTAACTATTGTAACTTAAAAACAAAAAAGTTCAAATCACCAATCCATCACTGTAACCAGGAAGTATGAAATGGACATATGAAATGGTGTTTTGCAAAAGAAAAACAAGGAAATAATGATAAATAGGCATTTAGATCATTGTAAAATACACCTATCGAATGTAAATAGGAATAAAAAAAGAATATCCATACTCTCAAACGATCTCAGATAGTTTATTTGGGTACAATTTTCTCGACAGGCTAGATCTAGGTCGTATCAATACTGAGCAGGAAGAGACATCTTCGGTGAATTAAATAAAAAGAAACCGACAAATTAACCAATTTATCTTTCACTGGGTCAAACGTGCTGGGAATTAATCTTTAAACGTGATGTGACGACTGCGGAAAATCTGATATGGAAAGTTTAACCGGAATTAATCTCAAGTTGCACTAGACCGATAATTATAATTGTAGCGAGTCTCTAAAAATGGAAATGTATGTGTGTCTGTGGGGGGGGGGGGGGGTAGCGCCAGTGGCGAGGAAGGGGTGGTGGGTGGGGGGGGGGGGGGGGTGTAGCTCAATCGGTAGAGCAGAAGGTTTCGTATCGAAAGACAAGTTCTGTCTGTTCCATCAGGGGAAGAGAGCGTTGGGAATCTGAAGATAGAGCGTCTGCTTCCGACGCAGGGAGTCCTGAGTCGAGCCTTACTTTGGCGGCCGCGTTTTTCCCTACTGGTTTCATCGATGTTAGTGCATTGTATAGTATGACATAGCCAAGTTTCTGGCATCCGTCTCTGGGATCCCATCGCCGTGCGGCCAAGGAGATGTAACGCCAAAGTCAATAACGTTATTATGTCTTTGGTTACAGTAGGAGGGAGTTTAGCCGATCAGGTTCGTGCTTGGTTTGGCGTCATGATAAGGCCAGAGCCAGACTGACGTTGGTGGCTGGGATGGGGCTGTGGCTTCCGTATGAAACAGTCATGTATTTTTTAGCCTTGGTCTGACTGTGATACAACATTTTGCCTATAGACCTGTGATTGTAACACCGCCCCACTTGGCAACTCATAAAAATTTGTCGCAAAATAATCTTGGTACACGTTGAGTGTAAGATCCGCCCTTAGCGTTTTAACCTTTTCAAATGATTTGAAGCCTATTCCTTGTGCGCACACTATTTTGGGGAATGTTGGGGAAAATTTGAAAAGGTGAAAGCTTTGGTGTTTATTATTTTGAAATGGAAGGTATGCATATTTTTAAAAAGGTGATGGCACAATAGCGTATCGACCCGTACAACATGTGTGCGGGGTGATGGGAAAATGTTTTAAAAGATGTCAAAGTAGAGAGAGCTTTTCTATAATAACACAAACATTTCAACGTTACACTAACACAATCATTTTTACGCTACACTAATATAAACATCAATTTTTTACGCTACACTTACACAAACATTTTAACTCGTTGAAAAGTGTGCTCTAAATCTTAGTGGATACTGTCAATTTTGACCTGAGGCTTCATTAGATGAAAACAAAACAAACAAAAAAGTATCCTAGTTTTTTTAACATGTGACTTTCAGAATATTATGACATTTTTCGGAAAGAGTTTCTTTTTTGCATTGATAATTATGAATGTCAGTAAATATATGCTAACTTTTGTTATGGAGATATGAAGAAATAATAAGCTACGAAAAGACGTTCATAGATACTTATAAATCTTTTCGAAACAAATAATTTAGGCACCCGTTGTTTCTCTAGTTGTTTTTTTTTATTTATTGTGTCCCTCAGTTGATAAAGTGTGCGTATTCCCCCCTTGATTATTATACTCTTTTTATTACTTGCGCACACGCATCTACTACTAGGTCCTTAGCAACTGAGTAGGTGCACTCTTAAGTGTTGTGCTCTTCATTCCAATTCGGATACATTTCTATATGGTTATTTTTCTGAGGAGGGAGGGAGGTAGAGGTTAAGTTTATTTATTTAATTGATTCAAGATCTAAAGATATATCAAAACTATTTTAAAATTTGGACAAACATGCATTTGCCATTAGAAACCTCCAATGGGAGCAACAGAATAAATGAATACTGTCTAGATGTAAAGTTTTGCAAAGGAAAGATAAATGACAGGCAGTGGAGATCAAATCAGCTATAGTGCTTCAGGCGGGAGAAATAAAATAAGTATGTCGAGAGATGTGTAGAGAAAGTTACTTTTGCTACAAGCAGTTCATACATAATTATTAGGTGCATTAGTATCTGTCTCAGAGATGTTTGAAAGAATAATCAAACCTAACGTGGACGAAATCGTGGCAGGTAGAATTGTACGCAGATTGTCAAAAACTACCCAGGGACAGTCATGAAAGCAGATATCGGATGGTAGTCTCTGGTGATAAAGTCAGATAGACTGGAATCTAGGCGGGGTGTTATCTAGTCTACTATCAGTACAGTTGGATTGGTTTTAACGTCCAACACCAGCACTATATAGACTATATTGTGGACGGGTACTATCAGTACAGGTATAAGCAAAAACGTCAATGTGGGAAACGTGGAATATCGGAGAAATGCATAATATAAGGTATAATCAATTTAGTGGTTATCGATTCGTACTGGATATCCTTAAGAAAGTCGTCATTAGTCAAGGATGTCTAGGTATATTAGAAACGAAGGGGGGTTAAATTATGTGTCATAGTAGTCAGTTAGACCACATTTGAACATTTGTAGAGGCTGTATCTCGTTACATCTTGATAAAGGTGTACTGTAGCCGACCTGTCGGTTAGTTTCTGTTTGCGTGTATGTGTGGACTCACGACGCGAGGGGCCGATTTGTCGATGTTGTTGTAACGCAAGAGCTTTGTGTATTTCAAGCAAATACAAGGGAACAACATCCTTTGTCATTGCACTCTTTGACAGAGAAATCATTGGTTGTTATGTTTACCTTCATTATACAGTATCATTCATGCATGTTCTATTAAATTCATTTTATCATACATTGTTCACTTAAAAAACATTTAGTCAGATATTATCAACTCACTGCAGAATAAGGGTTGGTCATTGCTAGATTGTGTCACTATGTCTGTGTTAGAGTTTAGAGAAAAACGGAGATAAAAAGTTACGTGGACACCATCTCGTGACAGTAACAATAGTAATTAATACCGTGGAATTAAAATGAATATAATATTTTTATTCATAGGTTTAAATAATAAGTCAAGCAGCTGGATTTTTTTCTTGCCTTTGAACATCATATTAACCAGGGCTTTGCAACCTTTTTTCTCTGTGGGGATAAACAAAAAAAGCTCTATCACAAGTCACAAATACTCTATGTAAGATCACATCAATTTCAATTAGTCCTCTTATTTTTTTTCTATCCAGACTGAGTACAAGCTTTCCCTGATTCGGCTGTGTGAGTAGCAGTGGAAAACCAATCGGCTTAGTTTGAGGGACAGGATAAATCAAATCTATGAACCATAGGCACAGTCTTTTCACTTGGTTCGGTAAGAGCATCGGAAGAACAATGTTCCTGGTTACATCATTTAAAGCAGAGCTGAATCAGGAACAATAGCAGGCCTAATCAGGCTAGTCCAGGCTTACTAGGGGCTTATGTTCATTCATCTGCGAGGTAACAAATAGCTTTTTACATAAGGCAGGGTGTTCCCGTAAAAAATTATATTATGAGTATTATTAAAACATGTTTGCTTGTACCGCAATGTTGATTTATTACAGACGGTCTCCGCCTACCTCTCTCTCTCTCTCTCTCTCTCTCTCTCCCCCCTCCTCTCACCTCTCTCTCTCTCTCTCTCTTTCTTTTTTTTTCTCCCTCTCTAAATTTCTTTCTATCTCGTTATTTATCTCTCTGTCAATATAATTATAACATGCATGAGTGTATGTATGTATGTAAGATAAGAAGCAAATCTTGTTCGTCTTTCATTTAATTATAGTGTAAGTCTTCTGCGTTAGATCTAAGATTATTCAGATGTATTCAGCAGTGAATAGATTAGCTCCAAAAATGGTCGAAAATAATAGCACTTTGTGGAATTAGAACCGTCGTCTCCTCCGAATCTGAATCACTTTTGCCTTTGGGTTTGTTGCAAGTTGATTCGGTGCAGACCCATTTACATGTTGACAGTTTAATGCAATGCATTCCAATAAAAATAATCATACGCTTAGTCCAAAATGGTTGGGGGAGTTAACGCCTTAGAATTTTTACTTGTTAAACATCTAAAACCTTTCTGTTGTTAAAAGTATCGGTTCCACTTTAGAGTGTTTTTTGCCCGTGTTATTTAAATTGGACCTAGGTACATGTGAAGTTATGCTAAAATCTAGTTGTTTTGTTTGTTTTTTTTTTTTTTTGTTTCTTTGTTTGTTTGTTTCTGGGTTTTTTTTGTGTTTTTTGTTTTTTGCTGTTCTTGTTGTTATTGTTGTTTAGTTGTTCTTTTTTTTTTTTTGGGGGGGGGGGGGGGGGGGGTAGTGAAAAATAAATAGAATTACTTTACTAGATAAAGCATAGCTACGTAATAGTTCTATTCTATATTCTGAAACAAAGGGTAAGTAATAAATAACAGGTATGTAAATGAAAAGAACTCCATTATCAGATTTTTTATATTTTTAGATTTTTGGTATAAACTGATGTAATTAGTGAAAGTAATTTATAATCACACAAATATAAATAATTATCCCAATTTGATCATCTAATTTTCCTGGAAAAATACATAGAACAATGCATTTCATATATCGTGCTGTATTGATTGAAAAACCATTATGTTTACTGTTATTTCTTTTATTTATTTCAGGAGTGCCAAAAGTTAATACCGCTTGAGAAAGGCCCTGTGATGATATAAAAACGGACATTATGAATTTAACCAGGTGGTTTTATAGTAAATTCAAATTATTATCTTGGTATGCTCTTCAGTGGGACTGTCGATTATTAACAATTGTAGGTGGGGGGGTGGAGGAGGAGTGTTTGTTTTTTCTTTATAAACTCTTTTAGAACCATCATATCTATGATCTTCTTTTTCGACAAGAACTCTACGTGAAATTTTTTTCTTCATTTTTTTTGTTTCGGGGGAGTTTCTATCTCAGTGTATGCTTAACCTTTACCTATTTAATGACATATAAATCTGAAGGACGAAAACGGGGAACAAGATTTTCTAACGCTAAAGCGCACGATTTTAACCAGAAGGTTGACGGTTCGATCCTCGCTCTAGCTGCCTTGTGTTGTTTTTCCTACTGGTAGGTGAATGTCTGGGACCTAGCTGGACTTGTTATTAATCTGCTGTTCCGGCATCGTACATGATATTCCTTGAAAACCTCAAAGACGTCTGTATAGAATAAAGTTAAATATAAGCTTGTCGAGACCTCAGGGCCACTCTATTATTTTTAAAAGATCTCCCGTTCTTTTCAGTTTATACGAGCCCTGATTGGTCGTATTGAGGTATCACGCGTGTTAAAATCACTTTATATGTCTGGAAATTGTCCTGGTCCAATTCGAAATATCTGCTCACCTAATGTTTCTTTCTTTTTATTGTAAACCTGACCTTTTATATGTTTTCTTCAACTCTTTTTCTGCGTCTGACTATCTTTGTCTGTAAACCTGTCTACTTGTATCTCTCTCTTGAATAATGGGATTAAATAGTATCATGGAATAACTGGCGTTTCCCTCTTCCTGTAATCATTATTAAGTCTTTTTTACATTGTAAAATTTAACTCTTTTTTGTAGTGAACCAATGTCATTTCCAAGTGCAAATCATGGTTTTGAAAGAGAATTAATAGACTACGTCTAGTCTTCCCCCTCTTGCAAAAAACACCCAAAATAAAATAAACTCTCGCTAAATCTGTTTCCCAACCATGGAATTCGCACGTAATGATTCCATCTGTGCTCGTGTTTCTTTAGGCGATTGAGGCAGACTCTACATGGGTACTAGGAGGGGCGAGGCACCAGAACGGTTGATTTACGTAATTACGTTAAACTACTGAGCTAACACAACGAGCTTTTGTAGTCCCTTTGCAAGCAGGCACGATAACCAGGGCTTCTTTTTACAACAATCTGATTACTGGGTACTCGGGGAACTTCTAAGTTCCAAGGGAACTGAAAGCAAACAATGTCTACGACCAGGCAAAGGAAATAAGCTTGGCTAGCCGAGTGTAATGGAATACTGACGAGACAGGCTGTTGGTTGCCAAGTGCTGTTGGGGTTTCAATAAAAAAAAATTGAAAAAGAAAATTTTGGGGTGGAGTGGGTGTCTCAGCGCTCCAAAGGTAAAGCATACAGGTTATAATTGATAGGTCACTGGTTTAAGTCTTGCTTTGGCGGTTTGTTGTTTCTTTTTGGTGAGTTTGTTGTTGTTGTTTTTTTGTGTTTTTTTATCTGGCCATGGTATTTTTTGCGTCATAGTTTGGTATGCGTCAGTATAATGTGATTGGCCTAATCATTATATCGGCATATTTCATCGTCCTTTCGTATCCAGCAAACCATGCTAGAGCTTCGGTTCCTTTGACCAAATAAGTATTAACTTATAACGGGGGTAAAAACGAAAAAAGTGCGTACGCTAGGGCCTTAGGACACTCGCTCCCTTTAATAGCACACAAGTGGTACATACGATATACTTATAGCATTTTTTTCCTTCTAACCAAAGTGCCATGCCAAATGGAAAATTGATTTTTAGGTTTGATTTTGTTTCTTGATGTTGTTTTTTTTTTCAAACAAACAGCTGGGCTCTATCAGGGAGGAGTTCAGAGACTAACGCCTGACAATTTGTAAGTGCTGCTCTACGGAGAGAGAGAGAGAGAGAGAGAGAGAGAGAGAGAGAGAGAGACAGAGAACGTATTTCATCTTCCTTTAATTTTGCTTTCCAACAAACTAGACTAGAGCTTCGGTTCCTTTGACCAAATAAGTATTAACTTATAATGGGGGTAAAAACGAAAAAAAAGTGAGTACGCTAGGGCCTTACGACACTCGCTCCCTTTAATAGCACATAGTAACTCTCAAGTGGTACTTACTTTATAGGATTTTGTTCCTTCTTACCAAAGAGCCATGCCAAATGGAAAATTAATTTTTAGGATTGTTTTTGTTTCTTTTTTGTTGTTGTTGTTGTTTTTTCAAACAAACAGCTGGGCTATATCAGGGAGGAGTTCAGAGACTAACGCCTGACAATTTGTAAGTGCTGCTCTACGGAGAGAGAGAGTGAGAGAGAGAGAGAGAGAGAGAGAGAGAGAGAGAGAGCGGGTATACCAGGACTTATCACGTACTCAAACTGATCCAATAAACAGTGGAGTGGGCGGTCTATCGTCGATTAGAGGCTGTTCTCCTTTACCTATTTCTTTCTATAGTTCGGTTTTTTTTCCTGATCGCATGATGAGGTGAGGGAAAAAATCAACCCTCTTCCCTCAGTCGATCGTAATGTGGTTGGTTTTTTTGTTGTTGTTTTTTTCTTGTTGTTTTTTTTTTCACCATTCCTTACGCGTCTGGTATTTGAAGGCTAGTCCTTTAGGCTTGAGCAAGGATACATTGTAACCTCTCTCTCTCTCTCTCTCTCTCTCTCTCTCTCTCTCTCTCTCTCTCTCTCTCTCTCTCTCTCTCTCTCTCTCTTTCTCTCTCTCTCTCTCTCTCTCTCTCTTTCT
>RQTK01000396.1:308026-325795 GCA_003991915.1 Elysia chlorotica
AATAATAATAATAATAATAATAATAATAATAATAATAACCATAATACCCATCGCTTCCACCACACTCTGTAAACGGCCTTGTCCCTAATAACCAGTTCATTATTATACTTTTAAGGTTTCCTGTCTCTCAGCGGTGATTTTTTTCCCCAGCCCTTTTACGTCAAACAACAGTCTCAACCAGGGCTACTGATCTCAACCTACTTCAGTTATCGCCTCGCAACACTTAACCACTCACCATGAACATTATTATGAGATACGTTTATTATGACAGTATTTAAAGGTATAATAATCATCGAAAACAGTACTCTCTCTCTGTCTGTCTCTCTCTCTCTCTGTCTCTCTCTCTGTCTCTCTCTCTCTCTCTCTCTCTCTCTCTCTCCATGTTGATCATACAAGTCAGTACCCTACACACACTTTTTTAAAACGTCTGTTTTATAGGTTACTCTCAGAAAGGAACCCTAGCCGCAAGGGCTTGACTAATATTTCGGACGTCATCTTAAGTTCAGTCATATCTCGTTAAAGAAGATAGGATGTTTCTGCTGTTTCTTTGATTTAAACACTATAGTACTTTTTATCGTCTATGCTTTTTCTTCAAATAATTTTTTAATAATTGGAAATCAAACTATTGTATCATGTAGATACAATACAAATATATTTCATTCTTTACTTCCAAACTATCCCATGTCGAGATAATAATATAGTCTTTTTTGTTTCAAAAATGTGACTGACACGGTATACCACAGTTTTCATATTGTCCACCATTTCTCTAGAATTTTGGACTAATGCATCGCCAGTTTAAATGAATGCAGCTTAGGCAGCGCTACCACATAATTATTTTTCAAAGGAAAAATATCTTATCTCAAGATAGAATAGTTTGCTAACCTATCATTTATTTAAAAGGATTCCTTTCTGGTCGTCTAAAGTTGTCAACCAACAACACTAGTTTGTTTATGACTAAATTGTTTGACAAGACCTCTATGGTGGACACGTAAAAAGTCCACAGATGTTTGACACTAATGGTTTCCTTTTTTAGTTTTCATAAGTAACTTTACTTTTTTACTACATCATATACCAGGTCATATAATGGAAGTGTAGGCCTCCGTTGGTGTTTAAGTAAATCGGCCAGGATTTTCTAATTGATTTTTCTTTTTTCCCCGTGGTCTGTGATGAAGGACAGGACAAAAAAAATAATGCTAAAAGCAAAATAATTGTGATCGTTAAAATGTTTTGTAAAGGAAAGTATGTCACGATCTATGTAGCAACGCATTGCCCTCTTTATACAAATCGTGTCAAAGAAAATCTGGCAGGCATCACTTTTTACCTTCATGTATCTATATGTTTTAATATATTTTTATGGGGTTTTTAAGTGCATAATCTGCTGTGGCGTAGAAAAACTGTCAACCAAAAAAATCACAAGAGTAAAAACTTAACGATCTGTGAGAGGAGTGTTCGTGATTTTTAAGAGTTTTTGAATAATTTTTTTTAATTATTTATTTAAAATACACTGATTCACGAGAACAAGAATGAGAAAAGTGCATGTTTTTGTCTAGAGCTGATCCACTCCTCCTATGCTTTAAGTCTCTTAGAAACTGGGAAGGCCGAGGAATTGCCACTTAATTATAATAGAAAATGCACAACATTTCCAAAATCACCCTTAGCATGATTGCTGTTTCAAAAAGGTTTTACTCATTTTCATTATTACGTTTCGCATCAAACACTTGTTCTTTGTTGAGCCACCGTTGTGGCATGGGCGACAAGGTGGCTCAATAGTATAGCGTATGGCGCCCATATTGGAGGCCCGCAGTTCGATTCCCAATCGGTCCGTTTAGTTCCCTTATGGTTGCACCATTGTAAGCAAAATGTGACCGACTGAGACAGAGCCCCGGTAGCTCCGCTCTATCTCTATGTGGCAGCCCATAAACGTATAAGCTTAGTGAGCAACTAGTCGTATGCCTAAAAGTATGCTGTGGGTGAAAAGAAACAAAAAATCAAGCCTTCCCCCAAAAGTTGTCTTCGGCATCCGAGTAATTATTGATTGATCCCCAGTTCCCTATAGATCGTACCGCTATTAAACTGTTCCACCTCTCCTCTCATTTTAACCGCATAAGGTTTAAACCCCGACATATGTTTTAGAGGGACGACTAAAAACACTGTCTATGTTCGTACATGGATACCAAGGCTTGTGTTAGTGGTAGCCCTGATGGATACCCATAAAAAAAGGATTTTTATTGGCACACATTTTTTTTACACCACAACCAAGATCTGTTCAGTGTTTTCTCTCAATACAGTAACATAAACATTCATACTGGCTTGAGTTTAGCATTCAGCTTTGTAGCGTTTGCTTTTTTTTACTTAACACGTTATTTTTTCATTAGATGATCGTCAGAAAAAACAAAAGATCCAAGTTCGCTTTCCACTTTTGTATATAAATATTTTTGTAGTGTAAACAAGGCCGTGGTGATATACAAAACCGTGAACTACAGTTGTACACAATGAGTCAATAAACTATACGGGTGGTTGGAGCGTTTTTGTTTTTATTGTTAAAAATTAATTTTATTTTCTAAAAAATTCTACTCTGCCCACTTTTTGCCCTAAATGTTTTCTTGTTCTTTCTACTTAGTTTTCTTAGCTAGTAATGTCACAGGTAATGTCTGAGTTTTTTTGCTATTAAATAAATAGTGTAGGCATTATTTTTAACATTCGTGAATATTTGAATTGATGAAGAAAATGTAGACTTTAAAACACATGTATCTCTTGGTTTATTTTTAAAAAATGCTTTAATATTGACTACTAGCTCAGTTAACAGGGGCAGTTCAGTCCGCCTTCAAAATGCTTTTGGAGTTCTCTGTATGTGGTGAATTTTGCCCAATTTATTACTTATGAATGAATGCAATCTTTTGTATTTCGAAGTATTCATCTTCTTTGTCACTTTGTTTGGATAATTCCTCTTATTACATAGTTTCATAGTTACATACAGTTTCAAGTAGTCCATACTGAGATGTTACTTGTTAGACGCGGTTTAACTTTTTTCTTCATGAACAAAACGAATTTGTATAATAAATCTTTTAAATGAGTGTCAATGCTCTCCTTATTTTCATTACTATATTATTGTGTAGAATTTGAAGTATAAACAAAATTAGATATAAATATGCCTTGCCAGCGATGCGGCGATGGAATTGGTTAGCCTAATAATGAATGACGTAGAACTTACAAAATATAGAGAGATAGAGAGAGAGAGAGAGAGAGAGAGAGAGAGAGACAGAGACAGAGACAGAGAGAGAGAAAGAGAAAGAGAGAGAGAGAGACAGACAGACAGACAGACAGAGAGAGAGAGACAGACAGAGAGGTAGCTGGGGGCATTAACCTTTTCAAGACGTTGGCACGATTCCTCTTTGTCCCTTTTAGCGCGTGTTTATATAAGGCATGTGGCTTCCCGGTGACGTGGTAACTTACTGAAAAAATAATAGTTACAGTAAATGTGACATAGATTCAATAAAATCGGTCCCTGTTGTAGGTCAATTGTTGAATAATTACCATTCACGTAAAAACGGACATATTATCTTATCAACATTAAAAAAAAAATGATGACAATCATGGGTGATGAATACAACTCAAAAATGTCCAAATCTAAATCAGTACTTGACAATTATCTATAATTATATATAATGGATCTCAACAACAGCAAAATGATAGCGCTCACTGTTGCAAGATGTAACGACACGAACAGAAGTATAGACACTACTCTCTCTACACACAAAAAACATCCATCAATCATTTATCATTCTACCGCGCTCTGTTCTTATTTTTTTATACACAAAGCACATATCTAGAAATGTCTTGGTCAATCTATCTATATCAAGAAATAGCAAAAAATATCCAGAATCTTGCTTACAAAGTCATTCAGTAACACTACTCGCCTCCTACCTTCTTAACCTTTCTACATCGCTCAACTTCAGGCCTATTGGTTGTGTGCGCACTTTTACAGGGAATTTCCAAAAGTTTAAATAGGTAAAATCTTTGATATTTTTTTTCAACGGAACGTGTGTAGATCAATTCAAAAGGTGCCAGCACAAGAGGGTATCAATCTGCACAAAATGTGTGCGAGCTGATGAGAAAAGGCTAATAAAACTTCGAGTGGTTTTCAAGTTTCTTCAAGCCGGCTAAAGGCGATTTGGTGAACACTACTATGTAGTAGCTTACGCGCAAGAAATATCATACTGGCCCATCATTAAGAGACTATTCTTGTAGTGTTTCAATCACAGTGACATTGCATCCAATCTCTTCCAACTCTTAGAAATTAGCAAAAACAACTAAGTTAGATCTATAATCCTACGAATTGCAAAAAATGATTCCAAAACGTCAAAATAATATGACATAAGATATATCATCATAATCATGTTTCATGCGCAACACTTGAAGCACACATTGTATTGGTTTACATTGAACCACGATTTATATTATTACACGTAACACTATAAATAAATCATTTTCAACGTAAACATGTTATCAACCCTTTCACACATCTGTTGTGGCATAAATATACAAAGAAACCACCCCATTGGTAAACTTGCAGGAATCATGAGCTTTAATTTTTTTTTTATGAAATAATCGAAAGGCATTTGGTTATACATAATTATAAAAACACAAATGATGAACATAATTCAATCAATGGCTCGACTAAGAAAGTCTGCACTCACACTATTATGGTCCTTTCATATAATTAATTCAAAAACTGTAACTCTTTAAGCATAAAGTCCACATCGTTACTCGTGGTCGGTTTGAAGCACAAATCGCCTACCATTAATGTATTTATAAAGAAAACTTGCAAAAAGCCCATAGAATCGCAAGGCATTCTCTCTCTATTGCTGAGAAATTCATCAATATCCTGCTCTCGTAAGATATAGGAAACAATCGACCATTCAGATCCTGCAGTAATGTGGCTCCTAAACCCACATTAGAAGCATCTGTGCGAAGCACAAATGTCTTAGTAACATCTGGTAAATGTAAAATAGATCGAGAAACAATAACTTTCTTTAACCCTAATTAGACATTTTATTGTGGTTCGTCCCACTCAATTGAATAAGCAATGCCTCTTCTAACAAATTAAGATGACGAGTCTGCAATAGACTGAAAAAAACATTATATCATAGATGGCATAAAATGGCTGCTTTTTACCCATTACATTCAGAGAAATCATTCTAAGTTATTTAAAGTAATGGTAACTAGCTATAGACAGTCAGGCTTTGGATAGTCTTTCTAGTTATATCAAAGTTTCTCAAAATATGAAATTAAACCTTTAATGACTGAGACAGTATGATTAGGAAAAGGCCGTTCAGTTTATATTTGAAGAGATAAATATTCTGAATGGATCGAAATAAGCATACGGCAGTTGCAAATTCATAACATTCTTGATATCAATTATTTTTTTTAAGATTGTTTAAAAGTGAAACTTCAAAAAAGCTAAGAAAACGTAAGACATAATGTTGTTGTTATTTTTAATCTTAAATCTACTTATATATTACCTGCCCAAATCCATTCATTTTAAGCATTTGCAAAACCTCTTTGCGATAGAAAAATATGTAGAGTCTTAAGATTAAATAATAGATATTGAGATTTACCTGTCTCTTATTTTATAAGTAATAAAATTAATAAAATTGAGCACACTTTTATAACCACAGCTTACTATCTTTTAGTTACGAAATTAACCAATCATCAAATAAAACAGTTTTAAAAGATAACGAATTCATGTAAACAAGGTAACATTTTCAAAATTTTCAAAATTTTTTAAAATTATAAAATGTGTTGGTCTATGCAGTTGGTATTGTCTACAAACCACAACTAAAAAAGTATTATACCTTACAGCGAGGTACGTTTCCAATGAGTTTCATAACCTGTTCGAAAAAATTCCGGTCTACCACATCTAATCAAACGACCATGTTACATCATACATCATTAAATTCGACCCTTAAGGTCCTGGCTTCTTGATAACTTCGTTTCCAGAGCCAGGCATTTCCGCCTTGAATGAGCCATGGGAATCGGTCTTCCTATGGAATTGTCTTCACTCCCGGGGGGTCCCAACCGCTGATTGATCAACTGACATCGATCAATAAGCATCGCATTGGTAGAGCTGTGTTGAACTTTGAAATATGAAAAGATCTGGAGGAAAAGACCCCGGGTGTGAGGTCGCCCAATGCTAGAGCACGCGCCTTCTAATTATTAGATTACGGGTTCGATCCCCGCTATGACCACCACGTTTTTTCCCTAGTGTTTTAGTCGATATAATCCCATGTATCCTGCTCTGGGGTCTTGTCACAGAATAGGAAAGTTTTTTTATACTTAGGAGACGTAAAACAAAAAAATAAATTCATTCAAGAAGATAATTGCTAAGCTGATTGCATATGTTTGCAAGAATGGAAATATTTTGTCTCTGCAAGGTTCCTTTAGAAAAAAAGAATTAAATCATAAAAGGGCATGCACAAATAGTTTATGAGTATTTTTCTACAACAATTATAAGATTATTCTATATCATTCTACTGTCTTGAAGATGTTATTTAATTTTCACTATATCCTTGTCATCTATTTTAGGACCTTGCTTTAAAAATAAATTTGAGAAAATAATGCTTTTATATGGCTGATTGACTTATGTTTTGATTGATCGGTAATTTGATTTGTTTATTGGTGGGTTGATTTGGTTGATTAATTGATTGACTAGTTGGTCAATAATTGATTATTTGACTATTTGCTTGGTTGTAGTTTGATTAGTTGACGGCTGACTGATATTGTTTTTAAAAAAAAAACGGAAACTATTATTTGTTTTTCTTCGTTTTGTTTTGTTTTGTTAATGTCAAATAATATGTTGTGCCTTGAGTAAAAGAACGATCGTGGCCTTAATCGCACGTTTATGAGCTGTGGGTATACCATATTTTGAAGATGGTCCTAGGATATATTGCGCTCTACGTTCTACTGACACTGACGCTCCTAGCTTATATAGAACCATGCACAAAATCGGTGGACGCCATAGTATGGTCAAATTGGTACAATTTGTACGGAACAATCATTTTATTGATTGTCCGAACACGTCATAGGCTCACGTAATGTCAATACAAGATGGTCTTTGTGCCAGTAACAACGTGTCTATTTCAAGTAACTGAACGTGACAGACAGCTATATAGAGACAAAAAGGTCGATAAAAAGGGATAGTGGGTGCTAACTTGTGATGTTGAAAAAAATGACTTTAAGGCTTACATTGTATTAAATTAACGCTTAAATCAATAATCGAATTCAACATAAAAAGAATAATAGTATGAAAAAAATTGTTTGCCTTATTGTCACAGGAATTTAGTGAGTTGGGTGAAGCATAACGACACAGTAAATTCTAAATATCTTTTCGATTCACCATTCCCTATTAAAAACTACACACGGCTGTTTTAGCTTTAGTAAATAAATAGCACTTTCTTTAATGCCTCTCTCTATCCATCTATCTATAAATCACTCTCTCTCTCTCTCTCTCTCTCTCTCTCTCTCTCTCTCTCGCTCTCTCTCTCTGTGTGTCTCATTCTCTCCTTTTCTCTAGCGTTTTCTTTTTCCCTTTCTTAAATTACCCATAATCTCTTTTTTTCCTCACACCTTTTCTCGCTTTATTTCTTTTTTATTTTATTTTGCTACCTAAAACCCCACGCTATCACCCACCTAACTACTTATAAGTTACTCAACATGTCTGTTTTCTGCTCTTTTCCCAAATTTCTGATCTACTGCTCGCCTTTTGTTTCTTTAATTTTATAAGTTACAAAGAGTCCATTTTTCTCCGATCACGCATACTTCTTCGATATCTCTTAGTAAAACACGTTCATCCTGATTTTATCTCTCTTCATATTTGTCCAGAATTGCCTATTTTTCATTTCACTGGACTTCAAAGATCTTTTTATAGCAACAAACGTGTTTTTAGCTGAGAGATTAGATACGTGCTTTTAATCGAATATCCCAGAACATAAATGGATTTACATACTAAAGTGTTATTTGTTATTTCAAAAATGAAAGTGTCAAGTAGATAGAATGGCAACAAGTTTTTATACACACACAAACACGCATTAATATAATGGATGTTTTTTTAATGCATAATATTTTGTATTCTTCTTGCCCCTCGAATACAACAATAACAGAAACCTTATAGGAAGATAGGAAAATGACTAGAAAACTATGAGCAAATCAAAAGGAACTGAAGTGAGAAATAAAAAGGCGATGAGAAAGTCACAGCAGAAAAGAAGAAAAGAAATAAAATAAAAAATACGATCAATGCTCTGCCCGAGCCGCCCATGTCATTCAATAAAGACTGCAATTTTCATTACCATTTTCCAGACTAGCTGGGAATACAGAGAGAGAGAGGGAGAGAGAGAGAGAGAGAGAGAGAGAGAGAGAGAGGGGGGGTAGAGAGGCAGATAGAGACAGACAGACAGACAGACATAGATACATACAGACACACAGTTATATAGACAGAGACAGAGACTGAGAAAAAGACAGAGACATACATAGACACAGAGAGAGAGAGAGAGAGAGAGAGAGAGAGAGAGAGAGAGAGAAGAGAGAGAAAGTGATACTATGGGAAATAGGGGGGGGGGGGGGGGCGAATTATGAGTTGATAGTTAGCTTATTGCCTTGTACCTCGTTCAGTTTAGCAAACTTGGCCAATACATAAACTTGATTGCGAAAGTAAGCGTGTTGGATGCTGGAGGCACGGAAAAAAATAAATTCAGACAGAGGCACAGAGAGAGTGAGAGAGAGAAAGAGAGAGAGAGAGAGAGAGAGAGAGAGAGAGAGAGAGAGAGAGAGAGAGAGATGCATAATAAAACTCAATTAAATGGAAACATTCTTTATTTTTTAATCACTGACTATTTCATAAATTAATATTTGAGTTTACAAAATGACTGAAGTCGCCGTATTATTTTGTTATTTTGATAATCAATGATTATAATACAAAGAGACAAATTGGCAACATTGCTGATTTAAAATAATGATGATTTTTAAAAATCCTGTCATTTTCTTTTCTTTCTTTCTTGTTTTTTTTCTTTTTTTTCTTTTTTTTTTTTTAGGGGGGTGGGGTATTTTCCAGAGTGATGACAAGCTCTTTTATCTTTTCTTTTGATATAAAACAAACAATTAGGGTTTCTTCTGTACGCAGAGCGAAACCGATCACATTATTTGAATTTGCATTAAAGTGTTATTGTTTGCCCATAACCTTAAGCGTTGTATTTTTTTGTTTACAGAAGCAAATTTAAATTGGGAATTTCTAAAAGCATGGTGGATCGACCTTAAGCACTCTGTTTGCGCCATACCTCAATGTAAAGGCACTTCTCCTGAACCAGTCTCAACATTTCAAAGAGATGGAATTCCTCTTCTTTTAAATATTAGAAGTAGAACAAAATATTCAGAGAGAACAACAAATTATGTTGCATGAAGGTTTCAGGTGCCTTAGCACAAGTATTGTCTTTTTTTGAAAAGCCTTATTGCTCTTATGAACTGGGATTTTCTTGAGCTCATATTCTGTTTCTCTTGTAGGTCTAGTCGTATTAAATGATTTTTTTTTATTCTTTAGTGGATTGTATATTTTTCTGTTACTAGGGCAATATTCAGGTCATTCGAAAATAAAACTATTCAATTTGTGAATTGTTTTAAATCATGTTTTAACAAAGAACTGAACAATCAAGATCTAATATGAAACAAATTAAATGTAATTAGGTTATACAATCATTTGCGTCAAAATCAAAAGGGCATTCGTCCTTAGCTTCGCCGTATTTTTTAAAGAAGTTATTCAATGCGTAATTTGTATTGCTAAACGTAATTTTAAATGATGAAATAGACATTATTGGATCATTTTAACCTGCAGCTATTTCTAAATTGTATTTAGTTAGTGTTAAAATTAATGTATTTAAATACGTTACCACATAGTCTCTGTTTTTCTTTTCCTATTTTTGTCTAACGTTTCTCTTTCTTTGTCTGTCTGTCTCTGTGTGTGTTTCTATCCCTCTACCCCTACTTCCGTGTCTTTCTATCTCTATGTCTCAGCCCATCTCTGTCTGTCTGTCTGTCTGTCTGTTTGTCTGATTTTCTGTCTGTATGTCTATTTGTTAGTCTGTCTCTATCTCTGTTCGTATCTCACTGTTTCTTGGTGTGTCTCTCTCTTTCTCTCTCTCTCTCTCTCTCTCTCTCTCTCTCTCTCTCTCTCTCTCTCTCACTCACTCTCTCTCTCGTTCACTTTCTCGTATTTCATAATCTGTTTTTCTTGTGGCTTCCTTGATACATATGCGGGCTTACAAAGCTTTACCACGGCGACAGTTATCAAAAATGTAAATTTTTATCTACATCTCCCCTATACACATAACTCAACATTTCTGCTCAAAACCTTTGTAGTTTGCATTACAACGATAAACCATTGGGTTTTTTATTCTTACAAAAATGTTTTCCTTTCTTAGGAAGAATATAAAGGTTATAATTTTTTTTAAAGATTGACATTATCGATCTGTGAACGCAAGCTCCATGTATTCGCTGGAATGATGTTACTTTTCTTTTTTTAGTTTGCAAATGTGGTCTTACATTTTCTGAGCTAAAACGTTGTTGTCTCGAACTAAGACAAAAACGTCAGACAATAAATGGGAATTTCGTAGATAATACCATAATTATGAAGTCTGATTTGGACAAAATATTTTTTAATAAAAAAAAAAAATACCCAACTGGATTATACCAAGTTTTGAAAAATGCACCCGCCCACTACCTAACTTGTTACGACGCAATCTTTAGAAACGTCGTGTTATTTTCGTTTTCGTTTTCGGAAAGGCAGAAATTGTGACAAAAGTTTAATAGCTTTCATCCGCGTAGCTGAAATATAAGTTAACACCCAAAGCTGTCTTCTTTGATTAACAGCTCGTGTAAGTTTAGATTGTATGTATTAACGTCACTATATAAACTTTTGTTTAAATAACAGGAAAATTTGCCTTGTGGGTTGAAGCAATCAGGGCTATACATAGATAATGGCATCCCTAGACAATAATTGTTCTAAACTCGTTCACTCATTCGGTAGTCAGCCATAATGTCCATCAGCGAAAGGACAGTGAGTGCTATCAGGCAAAAATAAATCTGCATGATAGACGGCTGTCCGTGTAGCCAAACACAAGCTTTTTAAAGAATGATTGAGTGTGCGCATTAACAAAAAAGCTGGATATTTGAGACTATCAAAAGTGTCCATTATCCTGTGATTTTACTTTTTTTTCAAAACAGACTGTTGTCATTATGATGAGAGAGAGGGAGAGAGAGAGTGAGAGAGAGAGAGAGAGAGAGAGAGAGAGAGAAGCAGTCATACAGGCATATAGACATAAAGATGTATACGTACAGAGAGAATACAGAAAGATACAGCGTACTTTCATAAATCAAATACCCACCCTGAGGTCTTCTGTCTCTCTTTTAGAAAGCATGACGACAATGTATTGGTTGGTTGGTTAGTTTTTGTGTTGTTTTTTATATTTATTTATTTTTAGTGTGTAACATCGGCAAATAAGCTTTATCGCGGAGGACACATCTTATCACAAGTTTACATGCTGTCACACAGAGACGGTACGGGTATTTAAAGACTTCTCCCTCAGCTGGCCATAGTTTTCTGACACCAGCACAATTAACTCGTCTGATTATAGCGTTTCGAAACGAGACCTTTTCAATTGGGAGACGAACACTCTGCCACTTGCGCCAGAGTGCCTCCGAGTGTCTCTGCACTTAAAAACGTATTCCGTCTCCAGTAAAGTACATGTACTAATTCCTGGGCACTGGGTTTCCCGGAAAATACTGTATGGAGTTTGTCCCCTGTAGACTGAGACCTTTATGTTACCACAATGTATCACTCAGTTAAATTCTTTGACAATAACATCTCGGTGAGTTTCAAAATACAAAAATAACACGTTAAAAGGAAAGAAGTTTAAAAAAACTACTCTGACGTAAATTTATTTTACAAGCCTTGAACCTGAATCAGTTTGGACGAGTGCGTGGGTCATTTTGGGTGAGTTTCGTTTAGGTGGAATGAGACGAAAGAGTCTGTCGGTAATTGTTTTCATTTCTGTCTGTCGCATGCCTATAGTTTTTAACTGCTATAAGTTTTTTCTTTAAGATAGGATAAGGGTCAAGGTGTCCGTCCGATCCGTGGATATATATTTAGTCTAGAAATTTAGGAGCTCTTTATTGAACAAATGTATATCTGTCTCTGTCTCTGTCTCTCTCACTCGCTGTCTCTCTATCCCTCTCTAATTTACTCTCTCTTTCACTATCTCTCTTTCCCTCTCACGCTCTCTCTCACACTCTCACGCTCTCTTGATAGCTCCTGCTTTTCCTCTCTCTCTCTCTCTCTCTCTCTCTCTCTCTCTCTATCTATCTATCTATCTCTCTCTCTCACACACACACACACACACACACAAATTACACTTCAGGCCAAAATATATGTTATAGATTTACAAAAGGACTGAAAGCTTTAACATGTCAAGATATGAAAAAATGTTTAACCCCTTGATTTTTAAGCACAGTCTATTCTCTCCTATGTTAGTGATCTATGGGGTACTCGTGAGTACACAGAGATAGAGCAAGTGCATACTACCACCATCAAACGCCTTTTAAATGTATCCATTCATTGCTTAAATACTGCTCTTTTTGGAATGACAGCTAGATAGGTTTCCACTACACATTAATTTAAAAATTCGATGCTTAAAATATTGGTTATAACTACATAAAATGGTAGATTCTATGATACCCAAACAACCCTATCAGTGCTTAAAAATGGAATGATGAGAAAATCAAATCTTGGGTAACCGATATGAAACATATGGTGCGTTCAAATATAATATTTGATCTTGTCTGGATGTTTGAATGAGGTGGCAATAAAACTTATTTCTGCAATGTTTTTAAAAAAGACTGTGCGGCGTGTTTAAGCAAACTTGGTATGTTAAGTTATCCAATAATCAGATTACGGCATTGATGGGTAAACGGGTTACCAACTAACCTAAAAAGTGCTTTAACCAGACTTCGACTTGATGTATCAGAAATGAATTCTAACACAATTTAGTTGAAGTCTTATCTTTGCATGATATACACACGAGCTTGAGTTGAAATGAGTTGGTTTTTTAACGTCCAACATCAGCACTATATAGGCTATATTGTGGACGGATCCCAATACTGACGTCTGACAATTGTATGTGCTGTCACACCCGAGACAGGGCGGGGATGCCATGACTCTTGTCTCAGCGGGTCACATTAAACTGACACCGACCCAACCAGTAGGGAGCAAAATCGCCAGGACTCGAACCCGGTTCTTTTTTGTCGAAAGCCGATGTTATACCCCAGGGCCACCACGCCCCCCTAGTATCAACAATTGTAATAATAATAGCAGTGATAATAGTTGTAAAAATTAATAATAATAGTGGTAATAGTAATATGATAATAATAAAGTAATAGTGATAACAATAGTATATATACGGTAACGTTGAACAGTTTAATTAAACATATAAAGATAATATTAAAACGCTTGGTAAAATTATGCATCATATGACAATTATATGGGAGTGAGGAGCACATAACCTAAGTTAGGCCCAGGCCCTCCTGCAACCTAAATCCTATATCTTATTTCATTACTGAAATACTCTAAATCTTTAGTATCTTAGAAATAAGATAGGACATTATACAACCAAGTTACGGTATTATAGAATGTCTCCTCTAGATATAGGGGTTAGAATACACAAACAATGCGATGCTTACGCCTCGTCGTAAGCCTTCATATTGTTATATTGTTACGACGAGACGTAAGCTACGTCTTCTTTGTGCATTCTACCCAGGATTGTTAATACAAGATCGCAGTAGGTTACGTCTAATTGTATGTATTTCTATTCTTAAATCTTAAACAATTCGCAGGCTTGAGATATAAAAACTCCTTTGTTCTCCTGCCTTTGTTAGACTTTCTAGAAGTATATCAATCACCTTGTAACATTTCTTGCCTACATCGATCTTAATGTCATCCTGTCCTTATGATATTTGAATTAAAATAAATGTATAGAATAAAGATTTAACAAAAAGAGAAAGATTGTGAAAGGTCAGGGAAAAAGAAAGAGAGAGAGAGAGAGAGAGAGAGAGAGAGAGAGAGAGAGAGAGGAAAAATACAAATAGAGAAGGAGATAGAGAGAGAGGAGAGGAGGAGGAGGAGGAGGAGGAGGAGGAGGAGGAGGAGGAGGAGGAGGAGGAGGAGGAAAAGGGAGGGAGGCTATGCAAGTTATCAATTCTTATACTTCATCAATGTTTTCAGGTCAATTTCAATTTTCCCGTTTTTGCTGGTATGTCTCACCAAAATTTACCTTAAGGATGAAAAAAAGTTTATCCTATCCTATCTTACCATACCATTTCACTCACAACCACTAGAGTTATATTAGTAGGCCACAGGATAAAAAAAAAAGTATTGTGTCCTCTTGTGTGGAGTGGTGGGCCCAGCTGCCTTGTTGGCGGACAGCCACTTTATCTTATTCGGATCAATAGAGGAAGTAGCTAGGTCTGTGGGTCATCACGATTGGTCATCACTCTAGCGACCACCTGCGTGCCTTGTTAGGTTAGTTTGGCCAGCTATACTTACGCTGTACGAAAAAAAAATATAGGAAAGGGTTTCGAAAAATTCTTTGTTTCTGTTGTTATTGTTGTCGATTGAAAACTAGAGGTGGTCTTGTATTTGTTACTGTTTGTTTTTGTTATTGTGTTTTTGATATTGTAGATGTTGTTGCCGTTGTTTTTGCTGTTGTTTTTGTTGTTGTTGTCGTTGTTGTTATTGTTACTGTTGTCGTTGTTGATTTTTCTGGTGTTGGTACTGTTGTTGCTTTTGTTGTGCAAGTATTCTGGCACTAATAGTGGAACAGGGAAACCCTCTTGGGATAGTGACTTCGATTAGAGTTGTTCTGTTCTTTTTCTGTTTTTTTTTCTAAAGTGAAGAGAGATAGAGGGGTGGGAAGAGAGGTGGGAGAGAGAGCGAAAGAGAGAGAGAAAGAGAGACAGACAGACAGAGACAAACAGACAGACAAACTGACAGACAGACAGACAGACAACGAATAAACAGAAAAGCAAATAGAGAAACAGACAGACAGGCAGAGAGACAGAGAGAGGTAGGCACAGAAGCAGAGAAATATAGAGCGGGGTTAGAGAAAGTAGGGCAAGGAGAGGTGGTTGAGTTATAAGAGATAGAGAGACGCTCGGTGACATGTTTATGTTTGCAGAAAAAGACATACTGACCAAGATATTGAACGCGTAAGAAAGGGAGGGAGAATAATAGAGAAGGAGAGGGAGAGAGAGAGTGAGAAGAGAAAGCGTAAATTGAGAGAGAGATAGAGAGATAAATAGAGAAATAAAGAAAGGAACATTGTGCATACTCTTTTACAAGCGCGAAGGGTCAGGCGCAAATTCAGCAAGTGTAGAGCTTTAATATTATGTTAAGCACCCTTTTTATTATTGCAAGTAAATTCAAAAACTTACCTCATTCTGAATTTTATTATAACTCTTGTTTTTTTCCACAGATCTGGCGTTAAATGAAAAGGAACATAGATAACAAACAAAAAGACAGCAGAACGTTTTCTTTTGCATCTCACAATGCATTGGGACAAAAATAAAAACAACCAAAAGCAATTTCCATCTCAACGAAAAGCATTATGCCGACATCATGTACATCTTTCAAAGATTTAAACATCAAACAATCCATTTTCTCCATATCTTTGAGTTAAGGCTCGTGAATCAGAATCTAAAAGATCTTAAATGCCAGAGAAAGAGAGAGGGAGAGAGAGAGAGAAAGAGAAAGAGAGAGAGAGAGAGAGGGAGGGAGAGAGAGAGATGGGGGGAGATGGCGGAGAAAGAGTTTTCAGAAAAACTGGAGCCATACCCTGCATTATTTCTATCTTTTCATTTGTACGTGGCTACCCACAGAACATTAACTACAGTCATTTTTAGGTTTTTACGTAAATCTAGAGCTCTTTTATCTAACCATACCTCCGAAGTCACGTTCATTAAATTCGTTACTAAAGCCTACATAGACCCTGTATTTACCCAAGGCCAATTACCAGCGGCGCCAACAATACTCATAAAAATAATGATGCCCTACAATATACTACGGATTTGTTGCTATAACGTGTATAAACTTTGAGACGAAAGGATGAAAAAAGTCGTGGATAATGTTTCTTAACATCAATCATGGATCCAAGTCGAAGGAAAAAATAAAAGTACATTAATTTATTCAGATCTGACGAAAAATCACGTTAAGGCAGAATTTTAAAAAAAAGTGCGTGGTCCTGGGTCGATAAAGCCGCAATCACATTTCGCTCCCTAATTTGATTTTACTATTAAATTCTTGGTCAGATACTTTAAATGCTTTTTCTCTTGTTTTCTATTTTTTTTTACATTTGTATCCATTCTCCCTCTCGCTTTCTTTCTCTTTACGTCTAAGTATCTTTTCTCTCTCTCTCTCTCTCTCTCTCTCTCTCTGGCTCTCGCTCTCTTTCCATCCCACCCTCTCATTTGTTTTCTCGTATCCGAGTTGAGAGAAGAGATTGTGCTGATCTCTCCAGGAAATTTACAAAATTTACTTCTTTTTTTTGTTTCCTAATTTGTGCATAGATACTTCTATTTCCCCAGCATGATCTCGCCCACCGAGCTCTATAATATGGGGAATCCTAACAATGTGTAGTCAAGAAAGAATAGCTGTATGGTTCTCTCCCTTTTTGTTTATATCTTATTCTACAACTTTAAGCCATACAGACTCTCCGGCCCAACGCTTTCAAAGATTAAAAAAAAGAAAGGTACATACTTTTTGTAACTTTTACTTTAAGGTAAAATCTTTGCAGACAGAAGACATTCAAATCAAACATCTAAAGGGTCGTAAGAACATCACCGTAGTAACTTATCAGCCGCTGTAAGCATTCTTTCTAACATTCCTTAAAACGAGTCATAAACACGTAGAGGCAGAGTTTTAAAAAAGTTTGGGGTGATGGATCGATAAAGTTGGAGTCACATTTCTCGCCCTAATTTAATTTTACTATTAAATTCTCGGTCAGATACGTTAAATCCTTTTTCTTTGGTTTTCTTTTGTTTAATTTGTATCCATTGTCCCTCTGGCTTTCTTTCTCTTTCTAAGTCTCAGCTCTATATAATGTGGGGGATCCTAACAATGTTTAGTAAAGAAAGAATAGCTGTATGGTTTTGTCCCTTTTTGTTTATATCTTATATTACAACTCTCAGCCATGCAGATTCCCAAAAGCTTTCAATTACTAAAAAAGAAGACAGTGCATACTTTGAGTGACTTTCATTGTTTCTAAGTAAAATCTTTGCAGAAAGATTACATTCAAAGCGACCATCTAAAGAATCGTAAGAACAATGTCGTGGTAACTTATAAATCACCGTAGGCATTATTATTTACAATTCTTAAAACGAGTCGTAAGCTTATCACAAAGTTTTACTTACTACCCACTATTTCTTAGTCTACATTAGTTTAAAAAAACTTTGTCCTTATGCATTTAGGCTGAAAGAAGTCCGCCTGAGACTAATTGAATTTTCACATTATCACAGGCACACAAAATATCCTGTCTAAGGTTTAAATTTGTTTTAACCAAGAAGTTTTGAGTTCAATACTACATAGTAAAGATATCTGACTGCTTTAGGTTTGGTGTCAATGGCCTCTAATTTAATAATAATAATAATAATAATAATAATAATAATAATAATAATAAT
>RQTK01000396.1:333939-346787 GCA_003991915.1 Elysia chlorotica
GAGACAGAGAACGACAGAGAGAGAGAGAGAGAGAGAGAGAGAGAGAGGGGAGGAGGTGAGGGAAGCGACAGGAAAAAAAAGAGAAAAAAAGAGACAGAGAGACAAATAGACAGACAGGCAGATATTCACACAGACAGAGAAGGAGACAGATGCAGATGGGCTGGGAGGGGGGCGAGGAGTGAAAGAGACTTGTGGAGAGAGAAGGAAAGAGAGATGGAGGTAAAAAAGACAGAGAGGTCAAAAGATAGAAAATAGTGATATCCATAAGCAGTACAAATGGGTCCTAAATGGTAAATAGACATAAGCAGAAGTTAGATAAGCCATGGGGGATAATAAATAAAAAGTGAAATCTTGAGGTCTATAAAAGGGTTACGTTTCTTCGATATTCAAAGGGAAATAACTACGTAAAAAGGGGGGGCAATCCAAAAAATAAGCAAAGGGTGAGGTGGTACAGCTCTGACCCTCCGCCATATCGGCACTCTCAGGATAGCCAGCTCACCAACACCACATTGACGAGGTACCTAACGCTTGTACCTCTGAGAAATTCGCACTCACCACACACCTTACGAAAAAGCTTCCCTGCTAGCTCCAATGTGAGCCGGTGTGTTATGAGAGGAACCAAATCAGACCCAAAACATACATGACAATAACGCGCTTATCATCATAGCATGTTGACTGCGGTCGTTTTACGGGCCTTAGCTGTTAGGTATCGGAGCCAGTTTAAAGCCAACTTACGTTGCCAAGTGAACTTGAACTAACTTGAGTTTTATAAGTACCCCAGTCACACATGGATCGTTCTCAATGACGTTTACATGCTATATATTACATTATGCGTTTGTTATTAAGATTAAATGTCTACAGATCAGGACTGCTGCAGTATATGTTACAATAACACTTATTATTTCATTCTTATTTAATAAAATATAATACAAAACATATTTTTCTTTTTTTAATTTCCAAAGTCAATTAGAAATTTTGCAGTTTACTTTTTTAGGGAAAGATTTCTAACTCTAGATAAAAATCATTTAATTAAATATTACCCATTATCCGACCTAGTGACAAATCACTAAGCACAACTTGTTTTTTTTTTCTCTGTGACCTGGGCTGCCTCTCGTTTCAACAACTAGTCACAAGTAAACCTGAGAGGTTTTTCCTTAGGCATCATTGTTTGTATATAATTATTTTTAAACCTGCAGTGTTTTTTTTTTTATCAGTTTTATACAAAACCAACAGTTATATATATATATATTTTTTTTAACATAGACCAACCATTCGAGGGAGTAAGGAGCCATAAACTGGACCCCCGGGCCCTCTGCAACCTAAATTGCCACTGTTTAGTACGTTGTCGGTAGAAATTCCTTTACCTATGCCCTCGCCTTCGCTACCGCCTACGTTAACAAAAAATCTCAGTTAGAGAAAGGTGTGATAAATTAACAGACAACCTTGAGTTTAATTGTGCTCGCTTAACTTGATTATTGAAACACCTCTATGACAATGAAATGTTTCTTATTAAAACTAATTATATATTCAAATCGAAGTCTTTACAACTTAAGTAGAACATTTTGAAGAGATATAAAAACACTAGTTGAGATCATAAAATAGTGTTTAATGAGTATGATCCCATACTGACATAATATGGAGACAGCAGCTATCAAGCAAAAAGTTGAAAAGATTAGGCCTAGAGGTCTAGGCTCCAGATTTGCATAGCCCCTAAGGCCAGGATTATAATGCATGAAAACTATTCTCTTCTAAATCAAAAGTGTATAAGATTTAAAAAATTGTTGTTTGACAGAGACAGAGAATATGCCATACAACTGTGGCCATGCTAAAAATTATACAGTCTACAGCCTAATCTGTGATCGGAAACAATGAACAATTATAATTATATTCCATAATGATCTTGGAGAGATGACGGGAGTGTATATAGGCCTTCACACTATTATTATGTACGAAAGAAGCGAAATTATCTAGTCCTAGATTAAAGTTTTCTAGGTCTCAAGAAAAATTTATTATATACATCGTGAAATATCATATTGAGTTATACACAGCGTTTACGTTCATTCTTTTGGTAGAAATACGGTACTAACTAGGTTATAGGCCTATAGTACGTAGGCTTACAGTAGAATTTCAACAGAAAAGCTATACTGCGTATGGTCGAGACTGACAGCTGTTAGGCAAGAAATTTAAAAGATAATGCATAGGCCTAAATCACGGGGATGAGAACCATACATATTTATAAAGTTACGGAGGAGCATAACCAATTTGTCACAAATAGTGGCTTAGGCCTGTGATTACGGAACGTGCACATACACTAAAACTGGGAAGGCAAACCAACTGTGTCGATTATAAAGTAATGTTACAAAGACAAAAATCCAATAAGTTTCTTTCTCTCTTTTTTGACGCGTATGCTCGGTGCTAGGGTTATGCAAATTAATGTCAATTTTTTAAATCTTATACACTTGTGATTTAGAAGAGAATAGTTTTCATGCCTTATAATCGTGGCCGTAGGGGCTATGCAAATCTGGAGCCTATACCTCTAGGCCAATCTAGATCTAAATGCTCCTTGAGTAGGGGCTATCAAATCTGGATACCTCTAGGCCAATCTAGATCTAAATGCTCCTTGAGAAAAAGATCTTGAAGTTATCATAATGTGGATACAGCAGCTATCAAGCAAAAAGAAAAAAAGAAGTACAAAAGATTATACCTATTAAGATATAGAGCCACATTGGTCAAGGAGTAGGATGGACCCTCGACAATCTAATGGTTTACTATGTGTAGAGAGGTTTCACACATAAATGGGGGGAACGATACGGAATAAAAACGTACAAAGTTAATAAGAATGTACATTTACATTCGAATCTATAGACGAACGCTTTTGAAATGCTCCTTACCGTTGAAAACATCTAAAATTTCATTAACTCAAAAAATTAATAGAACTCTGGTGGGTTTATATTTTTTCGAAAGATGTACTCGACTTTTGTATAATAAATGGACGACGGTGTGTGTGTGTGTTTTTTTTTAATAAATGAACAGTAAAAATAGAGCTACATTCATGCAAAGCTTCAAGAAGATTGGTGAGTAGTTAATACTGTAGAGGTAAGCAAAAAATGAGCTTATTTATTGTGATATAGATAATCGCTCTTTTTTTTATTTGTATTGTTTTAGTGAGGTTTTTTTTCTTTTTAGTCGGAAAAGAGGGGGGGGGTAGCATTAAATGTAATAAACATATATTAGTACTAAACCTAATACATTGTTTACTTTCTGATTACTTTATTGCATGTTTTACTATCCGTATTGGTCGTATCTTATTTCTTTCTTTTTTTTTGCAAAACTATTGTGTGCGTCTTTTTTTTTAACTTCAATTTTTGTCTATGCGAAATATTAACTATAATGATTATATATTTATTTCTACTAGATTGCCACCACGACATTTGGTGAAAGTAGTTTAGCACTTATTTATATTTTATTTAATAGATCTTCAAGTCACGTCAATACATGTCTTTCTAATTGGCATCAGCTTTAAAACTTAACGGTTCTTTGAGTTGTCACAAATCACCATTGCACGCATAATGGGCAAAATTGATGCAAACTGTTCCGTGCATATTCTAATAAGATATTATTCAAGACTTAGGTTCTCAATCTCGAAGCATTTTAATAAAAGCTGCAGTAAACAAACAATACAACTTTCCTTTATGTAAACGCACAATCATGTGATGAAGTTTGTTAGACTATCGGAAAGAATCTCTTTTAAGGGCAGTGGTGATTTTTTTTATCAGATATGTGTGTGCAGTAAAAAAAAAAGAGAGGGGAAGAGAGCGAGAGAGACAGAGAGAGAGAGAGAGAGAGAGAGAGAGAGAGAGAGAGAGAGAGAGAGAGAGAGAGAGAGAGAGAGAGAGAGACGGGCAAACAAAAACAGATCAAAGGGCGTTGAGAGTTGTTTATCCAGGAGATTAACATAATAAATGTTAACCAAAAAGAATCACAAATAATTACATAAGTGATTTGTTGGGTTGATGGACTCCTTTTTGCCTTGAGTCACATTTAAGTTATATGTCTTATTGAGCCAAGCTATATCTGTTCTCTCTTCTCCTGTAATTTTAATTATACTAAAAGGAAAAACAATTTTGTTAAAAAAAAAAAAAAATCAGTATCCTGTAAGTTTGAAACACTATGTTAATATCAGCAAAATCGTTACATTGTAGCAAGGACTATAATTATATTCAATGCTTTATAATTGTTTATCATTTTCAACATCCTTGTTACATTCAAATTATGTGCAAAAATTGACTTGCTGTAAATTTCACTCTGCTATTAGTCTTCCGGATTTTTTCTTTTGTGTGCAAACATTCATCAATACCTTATGATTTCAGCTAATTGAGTCCATAAGTTAACAATGCTTTATAATTGTGTATCATTTTCAACATCCATTTTACATTCCAATTATGTGCACAAATTAACTTGCTGTAAATTTCACTCCATTGTCCATGATTCGCAACATATAGAGAAGCATAAAATAAACTGCTGGCATGTCATGTTTATACATCACTTACTCTGTCTCTATGAGTTGGTTGAATTTGATTTTTTTTTTACGGTAACAAGTCCAAAGGGACTCAATTTCACCAAATTTCTGTAAACGAGTTTAACAAAACCTGTATTATCATACGATGCTTTTTTGTTTGTTATTTTTTCTTCCTTTTTTTTTTATTTGGTAGGGTACTGTATGACAAACATTTGTAAGATTCTGCATGTACTTTTATTTTAACATTCATGACTTTTCCTAGTAAAAGTTTGTTTGACTTTCACAAAACATGTACAAACATAGATTTAACAATCATTCAAAGAACTATGTTCGACTTTCACAAAACATGTACAAACATAGATTTAACATAAACTTGTTGACTATGAAGGTGCAACTTGTTAGAAACTGTAATAATTTAATCATGATGTACAACAACTACATGTCAAATTAAATTTAACAAAGACAAAAGCTAGGATAATAGATTGTAAACAAAAACAAAATTTGCAATACAAGACACACATTATAGTTATAATAGTTGTGTATTTCTGGCTACAGAGAATGCTTCCATAACAATTGTCTTCAAAAGTGATATGAATTTCATTTGAATGGTTTTTTAGGTGCTCCCATTGATGCTAAACAATGAAGATATTGCAAAAGCTATGAAACTCATTTTAAAAAGCTGTTGAAATTTATGTATATGTTTAAATGCTATTGTTTTTTTTTTTAACTCGAGAAAAAAAGAACACAATTTGATATGATATTAATCATAGCATTATCCCAGAAGTACTTTTGTTCATCATTAAACCAAGTTTTTACAAAAGCTCACAAATCTGTTAACTTCCAATGTATGCCTGCAAAAAAATGAGGAAATGGTAGCAACTTAAAATAATATTAAATATATTTTTTTATATCAAAGTATCTTTCAGACTTTGCATTCACTTTAATAGTCTCTGACACAAGTTTAATTTACAATTAGCCTTGTGTAAAAGGAAAAGGAAATAACTGAGGGTATTCAGTTGTTTGAAAAATTATACTTATTGTATCTGTTTAAATCACATAGCTGATCGACCACTCTGTATCAAAAAATCTCGTTTTGCAAAGCACGCAAAAACAGACACTAAAAAATGATTCATTTTAAAAAAGCTAAAATGCTGCATCTGGATCTCCTTGTTGTCATTTATGATGGACGAAAAATATCATGATTATACAAAAAAATGTAAATGCCATTTTATTGTATTTATTTTCTTACATTTGGCATGGATTTGTTCAAGGTAAATTTGATTTTAAAAGAGAAACAAATAGAAATAAAATCAACAAAACTATATGTCTGTTGATACTTTAGATTAACAACTTAATACAAAAAGGGCCCAGTTATTTATTTAGATAAATTTAAAAATAAATTATGCCACTTTCAACAGTAAAGCTTGTAACCTGCAAATAGATCGTATAGTTCTAAAAATAAGTCTTAATCCACTCTAGGATTAGTACAGATCAGGTATACTTCTTTCTACTTTCTTATCGTCCTATAATCTCTCATACTTAAAGACAACAAATCATCAACAACTACAAGAAAAACAAACTGCAGCAAGAAGACTAAAACTTCCAACAACATGATCAAATTTATATATTGATTTCAAAGCTGAAGCAGATAAAACCAAGGATGCAAATCTATCACACTCATACTGAGTAAGGCAGATATAATGACAGATAACTGCAGATTCAGAAAATATTGGTCTTACTCATGAAAAAAAAATATTATGACTATGTATCAGATTAACAACTCAACATGTCTATTTTGTCACTATAACAGAGCTCTATATTATTTATAATATTATATCTTTTAACCAAAATCAAATCAAATAAACTAAAAACTAATAATGAGTTTGTCAAGCACATACACATATCATTATGCAGAACCGAAAAGGATGTTTGTTTTGGCAGAGAAGCACTTAAGAATTTTTTTTTAAAGACCAATAAGATCATAGACCTCATTGCACAGTCTGGACTGATTGCATGAAACACAGAAATATTCAGAGAACATGAATATATACTGTTATTTGAGAACTCTAAAGAACAAGAAAGTGTCTTTGAGTTGACACATTAGTTGAGTTAGGAGTAAAAAAAACACACACACACACTCACACAATGTAATGTACTTCCAACTACTGTACATATTTTTCACACTTTAAAAATGAGCATTAAATAAAATTAACCAAAAATAAAAAAAAGAGATTGAGAACTATTGAGGACTCTCGCATTCTAAGAAGTAAAGTATCTGGAGTTTTGTTTTTCTTATTTCTTAAAAAAAAAAAAAAGGCTTGTCGATAATACTGTTTAAAATTTCAGCAAAGTTCTTTCTACTTGCACTCAGAACTAATTATAGGTAAGGTACACAATCAAAAACGATGTAATAAGAGTTTTACTATTTGACAGATGAGCTAAAGTTAAATAGAACAAATTGATTTTTTTTCCTCGAAATTTGAAAAACAAAGACAAAAAACAAAAACATGATTAGCAGGAAGCATGCATGGCATGTTATTCACTTCATTTGCTTCCATAGGATTTAAAAAGTAAAAAAAAAGAACAAATTATTACATCTGAAATGTTGATTATCTCAAACAAAAAGCCCTATCAGAAAAAAATTTAGATGGTTTTTTTTGACATTACAAAGCTTTGATATATCTTTCAATCTCAGGGTTAAAAAAAAATTAAAATTGCATGTAAATTCCAAATGACATGTACGTATAAAAAAATGGCATTGTTAACATAAAAACAATAAACAACAGTTAATATAACTTTATAGGTTGAAATTTCAAAAAGCAACTTTAAAAATATTACAGTACACAAAGACAAAGTTCCCTTTTTGTAAACACATTTTGCATCCACTTTTCTCCATACAAAAGTAATGGTCTTTTTGAAAATCAAGCGTCACAATTGCTATTAATTTATCAATTTAAGAGAACATAATGGAAATTAACATTTAAAACAAAAACATGGATTTTCACTTACAAAGTAGACGTGACAGGTCTTGAATTCAACTGTATGATCCAAAACTTCTTAACTCACACAGTTCTTCCATTATATGTGATATTTACACAAGCAGGATTTGCTTTCACTTCTAGTTTTCGTTCATATCATTCAACAGTTCTGGTTAATAGCATTCAATCTTTGGTTGACAGATTTGTTCATGATACAGTGCCACACATTTCTGTTAAAGAATCAATGTTTTTAAAGTTCTTTTATTGTTATTTTTACTACGTCTAAATTCAAGTGAATTATAAAATTTCTTCGGATGCAAACAAAGAGGTTTTTGCTTTTCTAGCCAAACACTTTTTTTTATTATTTAAATGAAAAATCCCATGTGCTTCCCTCATTTCATTTGGACAGTTTGGCCAAGAAACATAAAAGAAAAAAGAAAAAAAAATTGAATACTTCAGAGTTTTTAAGTAATGAAAGGAGACCTCACTCATAAGTATAGCAGTCAGAATTTCATGCAAACAAGCAGAGTATACACAGCTGTACAGGCAAAGTTTATTTTCCTCCATCAGCAATTTGCTCATGCCGTTGATGACACCAGAACATAGATCATACTGAGGATGTAATTGATGATATGGTCAGTGAGGAAACTTTAACAGTAAGTTCGTGTGCTGGTAAAAATTATGCAACAAAAAATATGTTATTTTTTTTTTCTCAATTTTTAATGGTCATGAAAAGGAAAGGTTTCTTCGGGTGCATAAGATCTTGAAAAAATCTGACTGGACAGAATGAAAGGCTTTGAAAATTTGATAACAAAACTTTATACCGTAACAAACACTTATAAAAAATATAGAATTAAAACCTTCATTCAACTTTCAAGATGTAACATGTCTATTAGCATAATTATTATTACATAAATGACTTAATTGGATGTTTTGAGATCTAAGGAAACAAAACATTTCAACCATCTTGAATTAAAACAATATTAACCTGCAATAGAATTGAAGAAATAAAGCATGTAATACACTTTTCTAAATGTCATTAAAATAACATTTTATCTCTTAAGTTTCTATACTTGGAAATTTCTCTATATATTCTTGTTTACTTCTTCAGATTTGAGCTATTATGGTTAATGTGAATGACTCTTCCTGATTAAGACAAGGGTAAATTTCTTTAGATGACTACAATTTGGCTCTATTTAAGATATAAAAAAAAATATTGCATTACACAATTAGTTGCTCTGTATAGGGACACAAATAGCTAAATAACGTGTCTTGAAAGACTTGTGGCATGTTTTGGTAGGTTGCCTTACTTATGTTCAGGATGCCTCTTTGATACACATCAAATGGCGCATATAGCATTGCCTTTTCTTTGAGTATGTGCAATATAAATGCCTTTCATTATTATTATTATTATTATTATTAATCACTGAGGCACCAAATTCAAAGTGGACTTGGGGGGAAATTATACATAGGCAATAATAAGTGGTTAAGTTAACACATACCTATACAGATAGTAGAAGAAAGAGATGAGATAGAATCCAAGCTTGACCCATCCTTCTTTCTGGGCTCTGCCAAGCTCATCTGCATTCATGATTGTTGTAGGATCATACAGGCCCATTCCACTCATGACTGGTCGGTTGAGGTAGCTTTGGAAAGAGAGAGAGAGAGAGAGAGAGAGAGAGAGAGAGAGAGAGAGAGAGAGAGAGAGAGAGAGAGAGAGAGAGAGTTGGGATGAAACGTTAAATTTTCAGGAATGTCATGTGATCAATATTAAAAATATAATGAATTGAACATTAAAAGGGCGATATGTTGCTAAGTTAACATTTGGGTTATGCACACTGTTAAAAGACTTCAAAATATCACTTAAGAGGACCCTGTCTTCAATCAGTGTGAGATTTTGAAATTTAAACCTCTTTACATCATGATTGCCTCTCAGATATTTCCTGCTTTTCTCCGGACTCCACATAACAGGACGGAATGGAGATTAGGAGTCAAAAATGCTGGCCGCCTGCTGCCTACCCCAGTACCTGGGACACCCGCAGCAGATGACAAATAAACACAGGATAGTGAGTGAGTGAGTGAGTCAGAGAGCACCCTCTCTTCAATCAGTGAGAGATTTTGAAATTTAAGCCTCTTTACATCATGATTGCCTCTCAGATATTTCCTGCTTTTCTCAGTGGTCCAGTATTCCTCAAGCAACTAGCCTCACTCTGCGAGAATTTTACACATTTTAATCCATTCATCTAATAATAGTCAACAATAAATGGAATACAAAAATGTTGTAGTCTGTCATTCATTTAAAAGCTTTAAAAAAATTATAAAGGAAAAAGATAGCCTTTCTTTAAAGCTATGTAAATTATCTATTAAGCAGGCCAAATTTTCAAGTCAGTCTTAAATAACCAGAAACCTGTACATGATATGATTGTTGCTGACGATGGATACTATGATATATAATATTATATATCAAACTTTATCAGGGGCATGGCAAGGAATCAGTGCTCACTAAAAATCTTGTTTTAACTGCTAAAAAAAGATGTGATCTGTATGTTAAATATACAATAATAACGCATGATAAAAAATTAACATATATTTATTACGCATGTTGCATTATTTTGACCTACCGTCTAACATGATACACAATGAGTGGCAGGTTAAAAATGACCGTGCCAATCTGTCCTGCAAGCAGGAAAAGGACCGTAAAGAAGAGATGGATGGCATACTCAGGTATCACCAGCTGGTAAAAAAAAAGAATAAAATTATGAAAACACAACAAAAAATAGGTACAACATTAAAAAGAAGTATTTGAATGCCATGTGTATTGGTTAAAATGTATTGACTAAGAATTTCATTATAAATCTAACTGTTTATGTGCATTATAATGGTGTCCTATAGACCTATACACATATTTTTTTTTTATTCTAAGTTTTGGCTTGCTTAATTCAAAAGATTATATTAATAAGCTAACAACTGCTAAAAATAGTTATTAAAGTGATAGACTAAAAGGAGTTACATTTTAAAGTAAAGTTTATACGATTATGAAAAGTTTTTATTCATCCATATGGCCATGTAAATACATTGCATTTAATAGGTGAATTTATTGCATTAGAGAGATAAATACATATATATATATAAATAAAAAGGGAACAAGAAATATAACTTTTCATGTAATCATAGATCTTAAGTTAAGGAAAACTTTGTAAAATACACATGCAATTTCCTTTCATTAATTATATGAATGTCCAAAAGACATAACATTTTAAAAACTTAAACCAAAAAAAAATTACATACAGGATTCAGGCTATTGCACTGGTCTATTGGATTTTTGTAGTCTGTCTTCAACTCATCAAAAGCTATGATCTGAGGAAACAAACAGAAAAAAATATTGATACTCTGTGATCATTTTGTTTTAATATAGAAATTAGAATTCTCATCACAAAACCCCCTAAAACATTATGAACACAGTAAAACTCAAATATGATATAAACTTGCTGCTTTACAGCCCACTCTGTCTTTGAACCTGCTATTATATTTTTTAAATTTATTTTGTGACCCTAAAAAAACAGCTCTTTGCATGACATCCGCCTAGGAATCACCTTTTGTAGAGGCGAATGTATTCGTTTACTTTAAACATGAACTTGTGAACTTGCAGTTCTAAACATTGGGGTCCCCGAAGAGCCATCAAAACGAAACTTACTTTCTCTATTTTTGTTGTGTCGAATCCAGCAGCAGTATATCAAACAAACTATATTAGGACAGAGTACATGTATGGAGATTTTGACTGACTAACCCTATCCCCTCCCCGAAAAGCAGGACCTGCCCCTTAAATCATGAAAATCATAGATAAACAGTAATGTAAAGGCCCCAGAACAAAATATTTATACTCTGTGATCATTTTGTTTTTATTATTAATTATAATAAAAATTAAAACTCTCATCACAAAACCTCCTAAAACATTATCACGATAAAACTCAAATATGACAAACTCACTGCTTAAAAACCCACTCTGTCTTTGAACCTGCTATTATTTTTCTTTGCGACCCTAAAAATTAGCTTCCATCTCTATTTTGTTAGTGCCGAATTCAGCCACATTATGAAACCAACTATATAGATATTACTATTAGGAGGACAGAGTACTTTGACTGACTAACTTTATCCCCTCCCCGAAAAGCAGGGCTTGCCCCTTAAATAAAAATATTAGTATAAACAGTAATGTAAAGGTCCTAGTCTAGATATCAAATCACTGACTGAGGGGTAAGCATGACTTTAAAAATATTTACTTCAACCAACACCTCAATTTTTCTTTCTGGCATCACTTCACTCAACAGTTAACACATGGATCTGGATCTTCACTCAAGATGACGATTTGTTTTGTGAATTTGAAATCTTTCAATCTTTTCCGCCTTTCTTAGACACACTTTAATTTTATCTTTCAAAAACTTCTTTCTGATTCTCCTTCTCAGGGACAGTCCTCCATTTTCAACCACATTAAATTTTAGATCTAGATAATCGACTTTATCTAGATGATATATCATAAGATTCAAGATTCTAGATCTAGAATTTAGAAACAGTAATTATTCCCAGCCTATTTTTTTTTCTTTTAGTGTAAGTTTTAGTCTAGATCTACGTTGTAAAGATCTGTTAGATTTAGATCTAGTTCTCAGTCCCCAGTCTCCTGCACAGCACTTACAGTGTTTAAATGTACTTTCTATGTAAAGTTCGATTTTTTTGCGGTCATAGTAACAGTATGAGTATGATAATCTTGTAGAGTAGGATTTTCTTACCGATTAAATCTAGTTAGTGTTAGTTTTAGATAGCTGTATACATAAGACAGCTTAGCTAGTCACAGTGCCACCCTCAAGTGTAGGCTTTAGAAGTGTTGATGATCTTCAAAAGATTTAGTTAGAGAGGTGCAGAAATAGATCTTCCCCAATTAGATCTAGATTGTAAATGATTCAAGACGTTTGGTTCATTGAATATTTCAACCCTTTTGGTAACTTACATGAAAAATTACAAAGAATATCAAAACAGCAGTCAAAATAAGAGCTAGAATGAAGCAGAAAGCCGCAAAGGTGAACGCCATTTTGGATGAGTCTACAGTTTCAAGATTTTAGTCGCCAAAGAGCTCTTCTTTCGGGGCAACTCCTTACTCCCTGGCTTCAAGAAGTTCAATCCCCAGGCCTGCTTTCTTTCACCGGAGAAACAATAATTATAATTATTGTAATTAATAATTATTAATCAATGAATAATGTAGTCTACCTTCTTGTTTGTTTGCTTGTTTGTTGTTTTTTTGCTTCTTTGTTTTGTCTTTTTTGTTTGTTTTTTTTCGTTTTTTGTTGTTTTTTTTGTTTTGT
>RQTK01000396.1:346794-366346 GCA_003991915.1 Elysia chlorotica
TTGTTGTTGTTGTTGTTGTTGTTGTTGTTGTTGTTGTTGTTGTTGTTGTTGTTGTTGTTGTTGTTGTTGTTGTGGGTGTGAATGGTGGGCTCTTACCAAAGACTAAATGAAAAAGCTGGATAGAGCAGAAGATGGGTTGTGATGTAGGATTATCACAAGACTTGTGAAAGTGGCAGAAAGAGAAAACAAAATAAACGAAGAAGTAATTAATATCTATCATGATCGCCGTTGAAGGACATAAGTAGCCTAGGATACTTAGATAACATATTGCCCACTGCTGCTCATATTAGATGTAATATCGTGCTTGGCAATTATAGTACCGTATAGTAAGGATTTGATTTTTCGGGCACACTATTAAAATAATGTTTCACATAATCTTCATGGCATGCAATTATTTAAATCGATACCAGTAGCTTATTATATTATATAATAACTATATGATATTTGCAAGACCTATATCACACGAACTACCAATTATTATTTTTGCAAATTAGTTATTAAAATTCGATGGTGCGATAATGATTGATAGAAAAATACAAATAAATTAATAATTTAAAAAAGGTGCTTAATCAAGATAATTAAGGTTTGGGTATCTGACAAAACGTTTCGCAACGCGGCAAAGTTATAATTTTTTTTTATCTTGATCGAAATCTTAAAAATAATCAATAGGGTCTACCTTGTCAAGACAGACATCGCCTACATATTTTATGTTAGAACCATTTTATCTTTACAACTCCGCCGTTTTACGATAAAAATAAACATTTAAGCATTTCAATTTTATCGTACCTAAATTAAGGTTAAAATCGGCTCATAAGTCGAAATATTTGAAAGGCCAATCGTGTATTGCTATGCCCTGCGAAAAGTCACTATTGTTGCAAATCGAATGAGACAATTCACATTATAGGCCCTGCTTATCATTGCAACTATTTTGTTGATAATTCATTAAATTTGCACAAAATAAAAGTTTGTAAGATGTTTAAGCAGCAAGAATAAGGTTTTACATATGAAACACTATTATTTAAAAAAAGCAACTAACTTTTAACTCAATTTTCTCAAAACGTTTTTTTCCAAAATGAATACCTTAAGATGATCACAATTTTGGTTCTAATTTAGATACAAAAAATTTTGCATTTGTTCAAAAACAGCTGGACTGTGTGGTGAATATTGTGTCATAAAAGACTTGTGGCAGGTTTTGGTAGGTTGCCTCACAGCTTATTTATGTTCAGGATGGCGCTGTGATATTATTTTAGGGTTAAGGACATAATAGAAACAAAACAGATCAAACGGCAATGCCCACCCAGATTTTCTGAAGAATCCTACATGAAGGCGGATCAGTTCACCAGTTTGGGAATCTAAGCGGCGTCCAGGAAAAAGATTGAAGCAACAAGCTTCTGCCCTTGGACCACTACAATTTCTTTTACCAGGGGATATAACTATAATTATAAGAGAAGATAATAATAATAATAATAATAATAATAATAATATAATCGCATGTTTTCAATCTAAACATTATGTTTGGGGATATAATGACTGATTCGCTAGATCTCCTAGGCCAAGCCTTATATATTCTTTAACCTTCATAATGGTAAATTGTAAATACATACTCAGTTTTTTTAAAGAGTTAATTCTTGTCACTGCCGAACCCTTAGGAGAACCACAGAGACTATCTATCTATCTATCTATCTATCTATATATATGTCTGTCTGTCTGTCTGTTTGTCTCTCTGTCTGTCTGTCTGTCTGCCCGTATGTCTGTCTGTCTGTCTGTCTGTCTGTCTGTCTGTCTGTCTGTCTGTCTCTCTCTCTCTCTCTCTCTCTCTCTCTCTCTGTCTCGTCTCTCTCTCTCTCTCTCTCTGTAGAACATCATTCAATGACATGTTTTAGCTGCTATGAAAGTAAACTACGTAAACTAAACTGGTATGTTCGAGACTTCTTTTTTTTTTTACTTTTACAAAAGAATTGTTGGTCTTCTACAGCATAGATTTATGCTGTAATAAAAAAAAAGAAAACAATCATTCATTTTATCAACCCTTGCTGTCATTCCAATTTAAATAATTATATTACACATTATAAGTTGCAGAATGCAAGGGTCGACATTTATCCATGGACTAATAGTGTTAACCTTAGTTAGTTAAAATATGGGCGGACTGATACTATTCCTTTCTGATCATCCCTGCTCTGACAAAAAGGCCCAACTTGAATTATTTATATTTAGAAATCCCTAAGTGGTCTACACAGATTATACAATTTAGGTGCAGATGTAAAAAAAAAAACACGATATAAAAGTAAATAAAAAAATATACACGTTCAAGGCAAAACAATTGCTTCTTTCCAATGACAAAAGCTTTGAACGTGTTCACGTTCCACACTAAAAAGTTCGATTCGCATGAGAAAAATATTTAACAAATTCATGTTCAATCAAATTGCGATATTTACGTTTCTGGAAACACGTTGCCATATTTTGTTATTGTACTAAACAAATACCTTTTTTTCTGAATGGAAATGGATGCTCTTTGTGCACTTCCGAAGGGCTGTTTGTGCTTCTGCGAATTCCATAATGAATTATTAACCTGTGGTGGCCTACCAGTATCAAGTCAATTTGCGTACATAAGGGTTGCAGGCTTTTGCTGGTCCGTTAAAAAAGTTCATGAAAATTCCTTATGTTACACACAGTAATCAACATTGAAACCAAGCTGGCCATTTGGCAACTGTAAAAATGATGTCATTATTAATTTCCATGTTTCAATTGAGTTTGCAGCTGTCATGAAACATTGACAGACATCGGATTAGACAATCGAAATAACTTATTGTCATTACTAAGAATAGCTTTCAGTTATGAAATCTAATTCGTTTTTTCTTTAATTTTAATTCCTTCTTTTTAAAGCAACCCTTATTAGCATCCAACTCCTCTATTATAGATGCTAAGCTTTTAATATCTACATTGCTGAAATAGCCACAAAAAGAACTATAAAGGAACAGCCTCGTGGCAAAATAGCATTTTTAAACAACAAAAACAACAACAACAACAAATCCAAAATGCAATAGTTCTAAAACAATGTAATAAAAAAGTCGATATTTCTAATTGTTTTAGAAAATCAATGTTGCACTCTCATGCCCTCACGCTAATGGTTAAGTTACGTCGATTATGTAATTAATAAAGATCAAAATAATGGGGATGTTAGGGCTTAATTGTTGCTAAATATAAATTGATCCTTTGATGGATTTGAAACTATGAAAACAGAATAGTAAATAAATGGACTGCTTTGAAGTTTTAAACAAAAGGCTCTAAGATTGTGTACTGAGAGAGAGGGAGAGAGAGACAGAGAGAGAGAGAGAGAGAGAGACAGAGACAGAGAGAGAGAGAGAGAAAGAGAGAGAAGAGAGAGAGCACGAGCACAGTCGTGTTTTGCGGAATTAAAAGTAAAATAGAGAGAGTGATGGGTGGGAGGAGGGTAGCTTGACATTATCAATAAGTATTGCTCAATTCTTTTGTCATTATACCCGCATTGGGGGAAAAATTAGATTGTTCTATAAATAGCATATGTATAAAACAAAACAAACAAAAAACCTTTGTTCACCATGCCATTAAAAAATCTGCAACGCTTGCGTTTTATGATGATGAGAGATAGAAAGAGAGAGAGAGAGAGAGAGAGAGAGAGAGAGAGAGAGAGAGAGAGAGAACACAGACACAGACACAGACACAGACACAGACACAGACACAGACACAGACACAGACACAGACACAGACACAGACACAGACACAGACACAGACACAGACACAGACACAGACACAGACACAGACACAGACACAGACACAGACACAGACACAGACACAGACACAGACACAGACATAGACAGAGAGACAGAGACAGAGACAGACAGACAGACAAAGGAACGATATAAGTTTAACGAATGAGAGTTAGAAGTAAAAGGGTTATCGGGTGAGTTTTATAATTAGATTCAGAAACAGAAAACAGGACATACAGTATGTGAGATAAAAAGACCACAGTGAAAAACAAAAGCAGTCCCAGAGAGAATATTCGAAGAAGACGAACAAACTGTAGTAAAGTTTTGTGTAGGCCCACATGTCTCAGATGGTGACTCCATGTTTAAATTAAATTAACAAAAATGAGGGCAAATAACTTCACCACGCAGTTAACGTAAATGAAAACCAAAAGTGTGACCAAAGAGAAGTAATCGATACTTCCCACAAACACAGACTGACATTAAATATTGTCCTAATTCCTATGGCACTTGTTTTTCTCAAACTGAATATTTGATAACTACTGGGGATTCTGTGGGGACTGTGTGGTCCAGCCTTACAGAGTGAAGGATTCGATTACATCTTTTACATGAAACTAAAGAAAATATAAAACGAAAATAATAGTCGCTAAAGTTTATATTGAGGAAAATTAATTACAATTGTTTTGATGTTTTCTCCTTTGATTTTAAATAATAAAATGTCAAGTAACGAACCATTGGATTTGATCGCCACAGTCACTCGTTTGTATTAAGCATTTTCTACATTATGACGATTAACACATAGATGGTTGCGAAAAAACTCATTAATCAAATGCGTATTTCAATCAACATAAAAATAACAGCTGTAATAAAAAAAAGTTACACTTCAAATATAGATTGGCGTCAAACTTGAGTATAAAACAGTGATATGTTCTTCACTGTTTTTAATCAGTGGAAACAAAATTTGCCATTCACTCGTTTGTTTTAAGTGTTATCGACATTATGATGATTAACCGTATAACACACATATGTTTGCGAAAATAACTCATAATGCTTATTTCAACTAACATAAATATAACAACTATAATATAACTTATATGTGGCCAAACTACGTTCTAGTTTTAAACACTTCAAATAGAGATTGGCATCAAAGTTGAGTATAAAACAGTGATAATTGTGCTTGTATTCGGAGGAAACAAAAGAGACATCATGTGTCGTTTAAGTAGATCTATCGTCATCAATTGTCGACATGTAATTACAAACGTGTGGATGAAATATTTATTAACACGGTTTGGTTAGACTAATATTGTTAAGCCTGTGTCATTTTTCGATTGTGAATTTCACCTATAGATGAAAGAGGAACAGACCTGCGTGTTATTACTATAAAAGTTCGAGACGCTAAAACGATGCAATTGAAACACATTGGTAGATAAACAATTAATGTTTCCATTATAATAGTTTTTCTTATAGTAATGATTTTGTAATTATCAAACGTATTATTAGTAGTTGGAAACCCTGAAATAAGTGAGAAATGCGGGATGGACAAAGCTGAATGATTATTATACACTGTAGATAAATTGTAAGTATCTTTTTTTAAAATTATTATTATTATTATCATTATTATTATTATTATTATTATTATTATTATTATTGTTATTATTATTATTATTATTATTATTATTATTATTATTATTATTATTATTAACAGCAACTGACACATAATGGCTTTACTTGAATGACTGTCCAACCTTACAGAAAATCGTTTTACCTGACAGAAATGATGTAACGTCAAACACAGTGGCTTTATCTAAGGGACTGCGGCTTTATCTGGTGGACTGTACGCAGTACCTCACACATATGGCTTCAATTAAATGGCTGTTCAACTTCACACCAAATGATTTTACCTGAGAGAAATGATGTAATGTCAAACACAGGGGATTTATCTGAGGGACTGTACACAATGCCTCACACATAATGGCTTACATGAAAAGACTGTTCAACTTCACACAAAATGACTTGACCTAAGAGATCGCTACACGTAAAAAATGGTTTCACAGAGGGACTTCTGCATGTCATACATAACGGCGTTACCTGAAGAGCTGCTGTACCTCAAACAAAATAGCGTTATATTCAGGGCTTCTGTACGTCACAAAAAATGAATAGATTTATATACGAAATGATGCACATTAAACAGAACGATTGTATTTTAAGAAGTGATCATGTGAAACAATAGGCCTTACCTTAAAGACCGCTGTATGTAAGACAAATTACCCCTGATCATTATCATAATCTTTACAATCATCATTATTGTCATCATCATCTTTATCATCATAATAATAATAATCATCATCATCATCATCATCATCATCATCATCATCATCATCATCATCATCATCATCATCATCATCATCATCATCATCATCATCATCATCATCATCATCATCATCATCATCATCATCTTCATCATCATCACCATCATCATCATTTACCCTTATCAGTTTTGGATTATGTAATTTTTTTTTTAATTTGAGGAAAACTCCTTATTTTTTTTGCAACCTTTCAATCTTGCTGCCTTATCATGCCTAGTCCAGGTTGGAGCGCGTGAATGGCTATCAGTAGCTTGGCAGAATAAACCCTGCCCGGAGGTGATGATGCTGGCATTATCTATTCTCTAGCGCAACTGTCTCTCAGCAGCAGGGTAAAACACTGTGATGAGAACTGGGTGAAATATGTTTATCACTTCCCGCTGATGTGAAAGTTTAATTGGGCCTAAATGGCGTGATACTTTTTTGTTTGTTATTGTATCTTTATCTCATCCCTAATAACCTTGGAACACTTGTTCTATGTCAAGCTGATTACAATAGATTTTTGTGGTTGGTCTGTGGTATGTTAAATATTTTGGATAACAAGTTTGATCATGAATAACTTATCGTATTGATTGAGTGTATGTGCGTTTGTGTGTGTGGGTATAGGTGTGTGCGTGTATGTATGTGTGTGTTCAAAAGCGATAAACATAGACGTATGTTAGTAAAAATGGTAAACAGATTTTTAATTAGTGAACCATGTATCTGAATTAATTCAACTTTGCATAAGATTCATCTAAAATAGTATGTAATTTTCTTTACAACCCATGATTACTCAATACTCTGATTCGCCCTAGATTTACTCTTATTTAGATGTGAACAGCAGAAAGATAATTGTATTTATATTGATGTTTCTCCAGTAAGTTAGTTAAGTTAAATGATCGATATGGAAATTGCAAGGCCCCTAGAATTATATTTTATTGGGCTTTTTATATGCAGGGTCCGAAGAATAATTTACTTTATATAATTATTTGTGGGTTGATATGTTAATAAAATATGTTTCGTTCAAAGTAAAAAAAATCGTTTGTCTGTCTACCCGCTCTATGTATCTTTCTGATTCAGAGCTAGATGTGTCTATGAGCCTAAATATCTTTTAGTTCTCCTGTTCCACTCGAATTCGCATTGCGTCGAAATACTTCATTCAATGAGTCACTTTCCACCAGGTCCTTATCGCGAAACAGGTTTTTAAACACAATAAACTACAAAACTGTAACCGACTTAGTTTTTCTCGAATGGTACATTTGTACGGTGCGGTACTGATACAAAGATAGAATGATAATCTAATTTACAAATCTGCATTTGTATAGTTCTTGTTTTTATATAATCACCAAAACGATCTACAGTGTTGGCGCGCATGCAGTAAAAGTCAATAGATAAGTAACTATTAATTTATTTTTAAAAAAGATATATGCTTTAACCGAAACTTATCAGAAAAAAGACATTCTACTATAACCGTATTATAATGGGGACTAACTAAAAATTAACATGGTAAAGGTTTTCTAGTAAGAAAATTCTACAAAATTGTGTTTTGTGGGCATAATCTTTAAGTTATACAACCACTCTCCATTTTTCTCATTTGAGCATATTGAACCAAAAATTGAGAAACAAACTCTCAGCCACTCGACATTTAAATGCATCAATACGACGGAAGTCTAAAAAGAACAATTTTTGGAAAGAAACGAATCGGGGATACGCAATAAATTCATATTGATTTTTTTTATGCGCAAACTGCACCTCTTCGTTAGAATGCTTGCTTAATAATCAGAGGGTAAATTAAAGCCTACTTTCAGACTTATAAAAATGTCCAAACAAAAGATGAGAAAGCGCAATCAAACGCAAAAACGAGGGAAAAGAATAAAAGTTTACATTTATGTCCCAAACGCGTTTTGCACAGCATAGTGAAAACATTTTAATGTCTGACGAAATATAATTTTGATTTTTAGCTCACTTCAAATTCATCTGTAATCCTTAAGCTTTCTCCACTCCCAAAATCCCACGAATTGCGTGGATTCCTTGCAATTATGTTTTTAATATTGTTATGGATTTATTTTGTTAACAAAACCTGCTTAGTCTATAGTTTACGAAAAAAAAAGTTCCAAGGATTCCCAATAAAAGAATCACAATGCACCTCGGTCAACAATACATGTTTTATTTTTAGTTATATTCAAAATTTAGGTGCAAAATGGTTGATGCTTCTTTCGTTCTCAGGTAGGGCCTAGATCTATACTTTATAAACAAATGACTCCATAACATTTAGCCATGGCCCTGTTTCTATCTGAGTTTGAACCTACAAGAATGTGACTCGAACACTCAAATGCGTAATGCGAAAATGGCACTTAATTGTAGTTTCTAAATGTAAGTTCTTTACATTTTTAAACAATGTAGAGTTTGGATCTAGCATAATATGATATTCTTGATCTAGATCTAGATCTTTTGTTAGAGTATAACTTACCTGAGTATAGATCTTGGGTCGTAAGTGCAACGTCGTAGTAGCATACGAATCGTCGTAAGCATTCTTTATCGCATAAATATTCCTACGACGAGTCGTAAGCATTCTTTATCACATTATTCTTACGTCGAGTCGTAAGCTACTGCGGCATTGTACTTACGACCACTGACTCTATATATTAACTCGGTCTGCTTAGATCCAGTGTAAAGATCAGACAAAGGATAAGATTAGAAATCGAAACCTTAATGAAAATTCAATGATTTTTGTTTTGTTATACGTATGAATACAATGACACCAAACATGATACATTATTGTGAAAGAGATCTAGATCTAGAATTTAAATTATGGATAATATATTCAAAATACATGTGCCATGATTAATGTTTATTATCTTTGTCGGGCATAACTTTGTTTAAAAAAATATTTAAGTGCCATTGGAAAGTATGTATACATAATTATTTTTCAAGAATGACACAATTGCTTAAACAAATGGGCCATCGAATTATAATTATGAGTGTAGCAAAACATTAGCATAACTACAAACGTGTTAACAAGACGCCAAGGAAATAAGAATAGTAAAAGGAACAATAATACATTAATAGGAAAACTTTTTTAATAACAATGATAATAGCATGCTGTGGTAGAATAAAAACCATAAAATAACGTGCAGTAGCAGCAGCAGTAGTAGTAGTAATACTAGTAGTTGTAGTGTAGTAGTAGCAGCAGCAGCAGCAGTAGTAGTAGTAGTAGTAGTAGTAGTAGTAGTAGTAGTAGTAGTAGTAGTAGTAGTAGTAGTAGTAGTAGTAGTAGTAGTAGTAGTAGTAGTAGTAGTAGTACTAGTAGTAGTAGTAGTAGTAGTAGTAGTAGTAGTTAGTTGTAGCAGTTCTCAGTTGTAGAAGTAGTAGTGGTTTGTTTGTACTATCCTTTTTGAAAGAATCTCTCTGACTGATAATGATAATATTCCATGTTATCGTGTACGGTTTATCTTTTATTCTAGGTCTTCGTGTGGCGTGCGGATTGAAATGAAAGGTTGCAGGAAAGCCGTTGAGCACCGGTTTCAATTTCACTATCAGTGAGACTAAGGTAAGACAGAAGTTACTGAAGCTGCTGTGTAAACAGCCGACTAATCCTGCCTAAGTCGCGCGTCTCATATTAGACTTAGTTTCATTACAACCTTTAGCTGCAATTCAATCAAAAGCGACAAAGGATCTGTTGTCTCTCGTCTCTATTGTGTTCCTTCACTTTTTAGAGGTAGCCGCTATTGTTAGTCGCACGCCCAACAATTTTATTGATTGCTCCATTTAAACAAGAAACATATGGATTATTTCTTGCCAGTTGAATGTAAATATATAACGGTATCGTGTATTTAAAATTAATTGAAACTTCATACAAATGCGCCGAGGAAAGTTATGACAACGCTCTTTTCTAGGAAACAAATCAACGCTCTGTTGAAAGAGTATTGGACAGACCGTATTTACAATACTCATGTGTTCAATTTTAATTAGCATGTTTGTACTTGAAAATCTGGGTAGGGAGATGTAACTCTGAACAAAAATAGCACTGTTTAATACTCTCAAGATGTATTATTTAGAACTGTTCTACCTATTAGGATTTTGCTTGAAATAATTGTAAAACTACCGAAAAATGGAGATATTCAATTTGGATTTCGTATCACTTCGGCCGAACAGTTTTATTGAAAATGAAAGTTTTCCTGGTGAGTTATCGTTTTTTTTATATTTTTTCCCCTATATTTTTAGCTCCTTGTACTGAACTATATTATTTTAAAAACTTATGCTACATAAAATATTATACTTCATGCCAGTTACACTTTTTACTCGATTCTGTCTTTTTCTCGTTCGATAATCTGTCTGTGATTGTATTTTTTTAGACTCATCTTTTTAGCTGCTAATTCGTGTCTTTCAAGTTTTATCAATCCCTATTATCTATAGAAGTCTAATCCATCCAATATGCGACCGCGCCAAATGTGTCGTTTTATTTTAATCGACACTTCTTGGCATAGTTATTACCAAATTGATAGTTATATCTTCTATTAAATTTCACTGTGTTTGTTATTCTTGTTTTTTTTTTCACAATCTTGTTTGAGTTATTTAAAGTATTAGCTTTAGCTACCCAGTGTTCATATCGTGATGCCCCCACCACTTCTTGTTAATACATGATGTATTCGGGATCGGGTATACTTCTTCACGATTTTCTGTGGGATGATTTAGACTGTAGTTTCCTCAAATCTGTCAGTTACTTGATCGCTCAGGCACAAGTAATAAAAACCAACTCTAAATACTCCTACCCAATTTTACCTCTCACTCTTTTTAAAGCTATGTAGCCCAATTGGTTCACTCTCGAAACTATCTTATTTCTTTCTTTAGTTAAAATCACTTTCTTATTTCTGTATTTAAAAATTCCGCTCGAAAAGGTGCAAAGATTCTAACTTTTTTAGATTTTTTATCGGACACTTCACGGTATTCATGCATCAGCGATATGAATATGTACCAAATAAATCGTATTGAGTACTATTAAACAATAATCTGACAAGCAGTGTATCGTGCATCGAGGGAAGGGAAGCAAAGTATCGTATCGAAACATGACTTTTTTCAACAACAAAAAAGCAAAAAATTATATATTCTGCCAATATCGACAGCAGGGTTTTGAAAGTTGGAACATTTTGTTCCAACCGTTGTTTCTATTAATAGTACTATCGTAGCGCCGGTTAAAGTGAATGACGCGTCTTAGGCAGCGCTACCACATTATCATTGTTAAGTGCAAAAATATCGTATCTCGAGATACACTAGTTTGCTTCCCTTCCCTCCGCGTAAAATTATTTAAACCGCTGAGAGCAACCGTAAGAGGTATTTTCCCTTGACTAATACTTTCTCTTATCATGACACTCTTTCCATTATAGCTTATGTGTTTTCAACATTTTGTAATGATTTAAATGTCATGTTTAACATTTGGGATAATAATCTCTCGGTATACCATTGGTTCTGCTATGATGACAGCATTGCTGCTTTTATATCTGTTGTCATTTCCAGTCAAGTGCTTTGAGTGTAATAATAGAGAATACGAATAGGGTAATACCCCCGGTTTTAACTATAACAGCTGCACCTATTTCATCAATCTCTCGCCTCACTCATAAAAAGAAAATTAAATGTATAAACGTAACCTTACCCGCCCCCCTAGCGTAAAAGGAAAGTTTTGTCTTATCTGTCTCAACCTATCCTTCCTTTCCAGTTTAGAACCTCCAAAATTAGGTAACCCCATAGATAGGAGGACCAGCCTCGTAGTAATAGAATGGATCAGCATATGATCTATCATGTCTTGCCTACATCCTGATCTTTTGTCTTCTGTCAACGCCGCCTGTCGCCGTATAGGATTCCCCAGTTAAACCCGCAGAGAGGGAGATAATTCTCTCCCTCTCTCTACAGAGAACAGGATAGTGATCCCTGACACTATTATATTTCATTGTTTCACGAAACAATTAACTTCAGTTATTAAACTAACAAGCAAAAACATTACCCTTTTGTCGCCGACCTGTGAAACCCTTGTTGACTGTCATTATATTTCTTTACAAAAATTGTTTTACGTGAAGCTAATGGGAAAGCACTTCGACCTTACACATAATTATGTTTTTGCAACATTCATCACTTGCCTGCCTGTTGATTATCTATCTTGCCATGATTCTTTTCTCACCTCAGCGCAGAGACGTGTTCTAACAAAAAGAAGATGCAAGTTAACACTACCATAGTGGATTTCATTTTATGCCAGAAATCCCGATTGAATTTAAGTTTTACTGCTTACCTCTTTATTGTCTATTACATTTTAACGCTGTGTTTCTATATCTCTGAGACCAGCACACCTCTGTCTAAATAACAGTATCTCTCTTTGTCACTCTGCACCCACATATCTGTTTCTCGTTTATGTTATCTCCTCCTTTCCCTTTGATAGGCTCCCACTGTCTGCCCATGTATATGCCTCGGTCTCTCTGTTATTGTTTTTTTGTATGCTGCCTTTGTTATCTTTGCTGTTGTTTGTTGGATATTTGTGTTTTCTTTGTTTTTATTGATGAACGTAACGCTGGAGCTACTGGTATTGTCGCTTTCATATATTTTAGCATGCTCTCTCTCCCGTTATCTCTGTCTCTATCTCTCTTTCTCGCTCTGCCTCTCCGTTTTTGTCTCTTTCGCTCTCTTTTATAATCATACCAGAATCCTTTTTTTTCATTAGACTGGTCGCCTTTATTCCAGTTACAATACTTAAAAACGAAGACAGAGACGCCATGCAGATCGCCCCTCAAAAATTATATGGACCGGTTTATGTTTATTCTAGTCATTATCTTTCACTCCCATTTCTTCCGCATTGATATCATTCCAGCTTTCGTTCGTTTTGCTGAGCACTCTGAAATATACTCACACACACACTCAGTTATGCCTCTGGGCCAGCCGGCACTCACCAATGTTACTATGCCGAAGGTGTTATCCTAGCCTTCGCCCTTTCTCTTCCTATTCCTGCTGTTGCAGCATCCTCGAGCCAGCATAAAGCTCCCATCCATTCTTACGGATTAGGCTACTAACAAAGGGTAGAAGTACTCACCTTCACGGGGAGTCGGTACATTCTCTATGCCTTGTGGTTTGAAGCTGTTAAAGATCTTGGTGTTACCTGTTTACACTAGACAGGGCCATGGTTTCCGCTCTCGAAAAATGCATAACGCTCTCGAACTCCCTGATAAGATTCCACCGTCTTCCAATTCTCTTCATTTCTATAGATTTCTTGTTGTTGTTGTTATTGTTCTTCTTCTTCTTCTTCTTCTTCTTCTTCTTCTTCTTCTTCTTCTTCTTCTTCTTCTTCTTCTTCTTCTTCTTCTTCTTCTTCTTCTTCTTCTTCTTCTTCTTCTTCTTCTTCTTCTTCTTCTTCTTCTTCTTCTCCTCCTTCTTCACGTCTGTTGATCCCAGCGATTGTGAATTGTATTTCCTATCTAGTAACTCTGAAAATACAGTTGTTCTATGCCTGTATGTTAGTTTCTATAATTACGAACAGTCGATCTCTATCTATTTCTCTATGTCTTTCACGTTTTTTTTTTTTGCTTCGGTATTCTTCTCCACCCTCTACGTGCATATAAATAAACCAGTAACGACGTCCAGCTATCCAGCCCAATCACTGCATCTTCCCTCTACCCCCTAAAGCTAAGTAAGTGACCATTGTCTCAACGTATATTGTTATTGATTAGACAGCAGCATTAACCGCATTGCTCCCCCAGGGCTAATGGACGAACGCCATTATCTATACTGATGTGCAGTGTCTAAGGAAAAGCATGCTCAATAATGTAGTAAGAGGGATGAGCCCAAAGCGTTTTAGAGCGAGCCACAACCTGGGGCATGGAACCAATTCTAGATGAGTTTTGCTTCATATTTGTTTGTTTTGGATTGAATCTAATGCAAACTGAGGATGTAGTTAAACTATAAAATTGTCCATGGTTTACACTTTGGTGCTTGGAAGAGCTAAATACTGGGTTCAACTTTGGGCCTCTTTAAGAAGGCAGTTTGAAGTAGTAGCTTGATACATGAAGTATAGCCTCGCGTAATTTGTTTAAAGTGGGATATTCTGAGTAACTACGCAAAAGAAGCTTCGGCGGCAGTCTACAGGATTGACCAACATGAAGTTCAAAGTTTGAATCTAAGTTGGTGATCCTATTATCTGAACAATTTTCAAAAGTGTCTCAGAGTTAGGGCAATCGCACCTAGTACCGGTACCTCACAATACAGCTTTATTTTGATCAAGACCCTATTATGAAAAATTCATCGATTAAATTATATGTAAGGGTCATGAATTATTTCTTCGTCGAAGCTTTTAGTCCTTCATAAATCATTATGCCATTATCGTGCACGTGCCCAGGATTTGAAAGTGCTGTAACATGCTTGTTGCCGTAATTTGTCGGGATTAAGCCTAACGAGCACGCACACGTCTGGATGTGGGAACTCGGGAAGCCGGCTATGTGCACGGAACAGAAGCCTGCGCGTGCCACAACCAAGGCCAACATTACTGCTCGCTCGCCAACCGCGGCTGCCGTATAGGGGGACCAGGGCAAGCAACACGCGCCGCACACTTTCACTGAACCCAGCACGGTCAAATAGTCGCTCACTCACACTTACTCCCTCCATCGCCGGGAGACTCGCGTTCTACTCACGGAGCGGGTGGGGGAAGCTCGAAGCTCGAAGCTCGAAGCTCCAAGCCGCGTGTGTTCTGTGCCCGCATGTGAGGGGAAACCCGCGCTTCTCCAGTAGCGGATCTAGATCTAGGACGGAGTGATCCGACTCTTGCTTAGCTCTACCTACAACTCGCGACCTGGGCCTGACAACAATAGGTTGTGCCAGCATCACGCGTGTGTTGGTCGGCATACGTCATTCTCACTCACGATTCTGTAGCCGGGAGCGCTCAACCCTCCCTGATTCAGGGGACGTAGAACCAGTGCAATCATTCTGTGGTCTGTGTGTTTCAGATTTATTTCCAAGCATAGCCGTTGGTATACAACATGCAAACGACTTGACTGGATCTGAAGCTGTTTTATTGTACGTATGAACTATTTGATTAACTAAACATTCTTTACATGCTGCATTATGCTTTGCTTACCTGAATAATCATGATGCAAGACAGTGTTCAATCCTGCCTCTTGTTAAGGCTATAGCAGCCTTCAAGGATATGATCTATCTCTCCATCTCTCATTCTCTTCCTCCCGTTTCCCCTTTCTCTTGCCCCCTCTTTCAATCCCCTCTCTATTTTCTGTTTTACTCTCTCTCTCTCTCTCTCTCTCTCTCTCTCTCTCTCTCTTTCTCTCTGTATCTGCGTGCTTTAGATTTAATTTTAGACATCTAAGCCCATTACGGTTATAAATAGTACACTTGTTACGTTATAAATAGTACAATTGTTACGTGGTCGTAAAATATGGGGCTTTGACTAAATCTCCATCTCGTCTCCTGAGTGTTTACAAGACCTCTAGGACACCAAAAGTACTATGTACTGCATGTGCTTTTCATTCTTTTTTCACACTTAATATATAACAGATTTTTATAATAAACCAAAGATTAGGCTTATCATTAGAGTTGAACGAGTGCCCTCGATACCTGCATTGTGAATATAATTATTTATATCCGTGCCGCTGTAGCATTTTTCAAAATATAAAATAATATCAAGCACATGAATGAACTTCCCATTCTTTCTTGGTATTAGAAACGGTTAATGTTCGCCTTATTCTCTCATGTATTAGCTTTAGGCAGGGCTGAAAATAAGTTCTTTCAATATATTTACATCAAACTACAAACCAAAGGATGTTTGAATAGCGTTTCTTTCTTTTGTTAATCGATCCTTTCATATTTATATTTATTCTTTTTTTTAATATGTCTCTCAAAAACAACGTATGCGTACGTTAGATTTTGATGCGTGTGAAAGGCTAAGCTTTATACATTTATTTTGTTTAGTTGCAATCTACAGAAAGGAATACGTGACTCACAACGCTGCAGTCATAACTCTAAGAACAAGCCAAACCCTGCATGTTTAAAAACCAACTCACAAAAAAAATCAACAAAACCCAGTCTTATTTCACCTGCAATGCTTTAGCCCCTCTACCTGCGCTTTGGTTCTCACGTGTTCTGAGACTGTTCTTCAGTCTGCACCTTGCCATAGAAGATAGGCTCAAGTCAAGCGTCATTATCTCTGTAGCATATAGCACCGGTACCACCTCAGTCCGTTAGTACGTTGGACTGACAAGATGGAGTTCCCAGGTTCAAATCTAAGCTAGAGCGTTCGACTCGATGCTTATCGTAAAGATTCTTGAGGAAAACTATGGGACATAAAACTAATGGAAAAATAATTCATTTTTTTATTTTCTATAGCTTAGCCACAATAATTGCTATAAAAATGTTTTACTGAGTAATTTTATTATTTCGAACTTATGTAAAATTTTCGCAAGTGTTATTTGAAGATAATTTTCATATTTGTAATATTTACAGTTTAAACTTCCTTTAAAAACTATTTTGCAGGATTGGGATGGAAATACATTTTAAAAACCTTCATAAAGTAACAAAAATATACAAAACCTCTATTTAAATTAAGGCAAACTGACTATAACGCACGTTTATCTATTTGTCCGTATTATTATAAATCTTATAGTTCTGTGTTTTTGTATGTTTGGCTATGTCTGTCTGTCTATCTACCTAACTACTTACCTGCTTACCTACCTATGTATCTATTCATCTTTCTATCCATCTACCTGAACTTTATTTCTTATCACGATTGACTGTGTCAACCACCTCTACGTGCATTATTCCTCGAAACTCGTACAAACATAACAATTTATGTCTTCTTTTTATTAGCTCATAATTATGCAATACTCATAAGATAAAGATAATTACTCATCGCATAATAATGTCATATATACATACATTCATACATACATACAACGCCAGCGCTCATCGTACGTATTATTAGCCTATACAATCTCGTGCAGTAACCTTTCCGGACATGGACTCACTAGCAGTTGTGCACCTCCCTTCTTCTAAGTACCATGCTGTAGTTATATATAATCATACTTATGTTGTACGCTAAATACAGCCACGGGCCCTGGTATCAATAATGGCTGACCTGTATTTTCTACTATTTACTCGGCGCACACTGTGTGGTGCAATAAAGCCACGCGGGCTGAGGCTGAATTTCCTCTGAAATTGAAAGGAATATTATCTAGTAGTACAAAATAAGTATGCTGCGTGTGTAAATGCGTCTAGCGGACTATTGCAAGCTAAGCTGGATGTTGATTGTTGAATGGAATGTCTATGATGACGTGGCCTTTGTTTGTGTGCTGGAACAGTATAATTCAATTTTCTCCATTTATATATTTACCGGTATCTATGTAAGTATTAATTTATGTGTGTAAAGTGAGCACTTTTTTATAACTATCTGTATGTCTTTGATATCTGTATGTCCTATGTCTGTGTATCTGTCTATCTATCTACCTATCTATCTGTCTATCTATCTGTCAGTCTGCCTGCCTGTTTGCCTGTCTGTTTATCTGTTCCTTTTTCTAACTGACTATCTTTTATGTCTCTAGTTTTCTATTTAACCTTCTATTTTTTCAAATTTCACAATCCCTCTGTCTCTCTCTCTCTCTTTTTATCCATGTTCCCCTCTCTTTTGTCTCTGCCTTTATATATATAATTGTTTTCTTTCATCTCTGTCGATCTATTTATCTCAGTTTTTATCATTCCATTTATATTATTCCCGCTTGAACTCCCCCACTGCTCTATGCTGTTATCTCTCTGCCCAGATAGTTCTCAAGTCGGCGTTTATTTGATATTTCCCTTTTACAGTCTCTACACCTGTACACGTTTCTTTCCCTCTGCTTGTAAAATTTTTATCTCCATGTGGCAACCATAACCTTTACACAGTTTTTAAAAGCCTATTTCTATCATCTATACCTTCTTTGTTGACCGTCAAAAATATCTGCCGAGTTCCTACACCGGTCTCGTTTATTTTCGTTCTTTTTATTTATTAATCTGTACTTTATGTTACAAAGCCCGAGCTTTTTTCTGAAATCGTGCATATTATTGCTTTGTTTTAGAATTAAACATCACAGTTCCGTATTATAGTTTATTCATTTACGTGGGTGCAGATATATTGCACATATTATGCTTGATATCCCCACCTTTCTTCGCGTATAATTGCACCAGTTTCGAGAGCAACGTCTGTGAAAATTATTACTTTTGGCCTTTTTTATTTTTGCAAAGTGCAAACAATTTTCAGTATTTTGTGCCTGGCCAATTTTCATCAGTGCAGAGGTCTACATAAAAAAAGAATTCTTTTCCTCTAATTGTTTTCAAAAAAGCATCCTATTACTCTGCTTTCTCGAAAAACAAATAGAGTATTAGTAGTAAATAATTGCATAAACCGTGCCAACTGAACGAACTTTGACAGTCCGATTACGACTTTCATTGAACACTCTAACAGCCAATTGCATGAAAAATAAATTTTGAGATATTTTGTGATTCTTATGCTTAAAATCCTTTGGTCAGAGTATTTTTTTTAGTGTTCATGTTAACTGCTCTTTTTATATTTCAATAATAAAGCAGAAAAGAAATTGGTTTCACAAAGTATCACAAAGTACATGCATATTTAATTACCACACATTTTCTTACCTTTTTATATGGTATTTGTAAAGACGAATTTATCGCGTATTAGAATAATTATTGTTCGATAGAAATAAATAAATATACGCTGGGGTTTTATTTTTTTTTTTTTTTAATTTACGACTTGCTGACTGACGTACCTAATTCCATACGCTAAAAAGTCCGTAACCAAGTTATTTTTTCTGTGTTACGCTTGAATGCTATATCGTTTATGACGCAAGGAGATTGCGAAATTGATGGGTGGAAAAGTTTACGTTCGTAATGAAAGGGTAGCCCCAACATTGCCAACAAGGCAACAGTTTTTTTGCTGTAGCTTCAAAGTGCACCAAGCAGCTGAACAAACCAGGCAGAAAGGGTACCCCATACCGACAAGGACAATAGAAGAACCGAAACCCCATTTTCCTTTTCGCCATGGCAACTGTGGGGGGTCGGTCAGTAGTTTCTTAGACTAAATGATGTAAAGTATGGCGTTCGAATCTAAGATTTTTACTTTTGAAATACTAGTTTCTTCACGAAATCTAGGGATTATAATGTTAATCAGAGATTTTATTATCTCTGTGTCTGTCTCCCTTTATGTTTGTCTCACTATTACTTGTGTGTGTGTCTCTCTCTCTCTCTCTCTCTCTCTCTCTCTCTCTCTCTCTCTCTCTCTCTCTCTCTCTCTCTCTCTCTCTCTTTTCAGTATCTATTTTGTATTTGTCTATCTATCTATTTATCTATCTATCTATCTATCTATCTATCTATCTATCTATCTATCTATCTATCTATCTATCTATCTATCTATCTATCTATCTATCTATCTATCTATCTATCTAT
>RQTK01000396.1:370745-383364 GCA_003991915.1 Elysia chlorotica
ATCTATCTATCTATCTATCTATCTATCTATCTATCTATCTATCTATCTATCCATCTATTTATCTGTTTGTCTATCTCTCTTTCCATTCATCCATCCATTCCTTACTTCTTCGGTCTCTTTCAGTCTCTGTTTTTCCATCTCTGCGTCTTTCTTGCGTTATGAATTACTATTACAACAGCAGCAACAACAAAACAACAACAACAACAACAACAACAACAACAACAACAAGAACAACATCAACAATAACAACAGTTCTCCGTGCCGGTATAAAACTTCTGCAAATTTAACAAAAATAGATTATCATATTGCAATTAACAATTTTTAAAAATCAATTGAGAAAAGAAAAGGTGGTGTATTGTTAGTATGTTTAAGGAGGGTTGGGGGTAGGGGAGTGACGCATCATACTTATTTTGGGGGCAGGTGTGGATTAAAAATAAGTGTTGCTGCTTCAACTATTGCACAGATTTTTTATATGTGCAAGTGAGAGCAAACAAGTGCATTTTTGAAAACCCATTAAGCTCAGACAGCGTAAAGACTCACCTGCATCGCAGACTGGGGAAATTGGCTTTTCCAACAATTTATCTTTAGCGCTACCCATGCATTTCTTCATATGCTTTTTTTTTTTCATTTTGCCTAAGCCTTCCGCGAGATTCAGTCTATCTGGCTCTCTACCTTTGTATACCATTGGCTATATCGCCATCTTCGCCTGTCTTTCTATCTCATTGGTTTGTCTGCGTCAGAGTCCGTCTCTGTTAATTTGTTTACCTGTCGGAGTTTCAGACTCCTACCCCCTATTCTTGTCAATCCGTCTGTTTGTCTGTCCTTGTCTGACTATCATTACGTTTCCTGTACCTCTCTCTATCTCAGTGTCCTTCAGTCTCTTACCAACTCTCTCTCTCTCTCTCTCTCTCTCTCTCTCTCTCTCTCTCTCTCTCTCTCACATTCTCTCTCTCTCTCTCTCGCTACTTTCTCTTCACACCACCTTCGATGCTCCATTTTTTCCTTTAACCCCCAGACTCACCTGAGTGGAGAAGCTAGACAGATTGTGTGTGGGTTTACCGGCAATGTTTTTTTTTTACCTTCTTCTTTCCTTCTTTGCATTGCACCTCAAAAAAAAAGTTCTGGCAGGGAAGATTAACCGCTTCAACGACTTTCCCAGAGCGAAGAGCAAACAAGGAGATCATGTTACTCTCTATACCTGAACTCACCCTCAGTGTTAAAGCGTACTCACGCTCAGCGTTGGAGCCAGTGACACGTATTATTATCCTTCTTCTCGGGGGACTGGTTCTTTCTGTCTTCCCTCGAAACAAAGGGTGCACATAGGTCCGCGTGCAGTATAGTTGGGCGAATTTATTATTATTATTATTATTATTATTATTATTATTATTATTATTATTATTATTATTATTATTATTATTAGTATTAGTGCAGTGGTTATGCGCGATATAAAAACCATGTAATATATTATTATTATTATTATTATTATTATTATTATTATTATTATTATTATTATTATTATCGGAGGTCACCAAGGTCATCTACCTATGATACTATATTCAAGTTGGTAAATGCTAAGGCTTGCGATTCAAACTTTTCTCAAGCTGCCCACCTTGAACCTGGGTACTTGATACCAGCCAAACATAACATTATTGTATTTTTTTATCAGATCTTTGCTATTTGTGGTTTAACCGCCTCATTGAGTTTTACACCTGTGATATATTCTTTTCTTTTAGCAGTCTTAACAGTCAACGCCTTCATTTCCCAACAATCTCTTTTTAGTTGTTCCTCTTTCCTCTTTTTTTTTCTTTGCTGTCTTATTTAGCCATATAAGTTATTTCTGGGTCCATTCTATTTTCAGCTTAGTTCGAGAGGTTTGGTTAGATGATTATATTTTTTTATTTTGAAGTAGTAGTGGCACGTGTAATAGGAGATTAGAGTAACCCCAGGTTAATAAATCGACACATGACGTTTCAACAGCATTAATTGTTACCTTGTATTGTTTCGCTTTTCCGCTATTTTCTTTTATTGCATTCCTTATGTACGACTTTTTGTAATCACCTATTTTTTATTATTGTGGGTTTTTTATTTATCGTGTACGCTTTATTCCTTTCTTTCCAGCAACTATGGCAAAATGATGCTGTTCTTGTGAAAGATTGTAATCCAGTATAATGTAGTAAATGAGACTTAAATCAACTACAGAATTGTAAACTAAGACAAAAAATTCATTTTCATACTTTGTTCAATTTGTAATTCTGTAGTTTTTAAAACCAGGCTAAATGCAACAGTATTTAATTTCAAAACATTATACAGTAAATTCTGAGTAAAACCGTGTCTTAGAAATGAATCTACTCCTCGGTTGCTCTTTTTGTTTTTACTTATTTTTATTCCCTTTTTCCTGCACAATTTCTACAGCAGAACAATTCCCTACCTTTAAAAAAAAATCTATATACAATGTAACATGGTATGCTTCCATTTCGAAAACAACGTAAGATCTAGTAAAACACGTCTCAAGTCATCACGGAATAATAATTCATGACAAAATGCGTGCCAAGCATGTCTGGATTTGCGGTAACACTAGAACTGGCACCCTACTTTGAAAAATCCCGTATTATTTTGTACGCATATTTCTCACACTCATTTCACTAAAATGTAGCCTTTGATACTCTGTTCCTACTCACTGTACAGTCTTTGTGATTTACGCTACGGTAACGGATATATCGTAATGGCGCACCTTAGGTATGGGAATTTCCGAACTCTTATTTTTTCCGTAAGCCTCTGATAGATATGTGAGAGGACACCGAGGCAGATTCTCTTATCTTTAGTCTTCGTTTTTTTGCTATGGGCTGGGTGCCGCAAGCTCTTGTATGTGCCTGTTGTACGTGCAGGTTAAGGTGCTTGAGCTCACCTTCTCCAGACTTCATCACTGTCTCTATCGGGGCGTAAACTTTTCTACTTCACTCATCTGTGGATTTCATCATTGCGTTGATACGTGCAATTCTTCCTTTCATAATAATCCTTGACAGAGAGAGAAGGGAAGAGACCCACACAGGCACACGGTCAAAGTCAGCCGAGAGTGGCTACTATTGTTTCACAAAGTAATTGAGTTTTTATATATAAAAATACACCTCTTAATGTTGTGTAGCTAAAAATGGCATAAGTGCTTTAAAGTGCATTTAAATTATTTCACCCAAAAGCTTTAAAGAACCCTTGTTTTCATGGAACCCCACACAGAATGGAAAACCCCAATCTAATCGTGTCTTTAATTAGAATTTTAGATTGCATGTAGCCCTCTTAAATCCACACAAAGCCCTTTTCGGTTTTGAAAATACCAGTTAGGTTACGCAATTTCAAAATTACAAAAAGTCTTCCATTAAAAGAACATTTGTTATCTTATGCTCCGTTTTTATTTATCCCTCCCTGTTGAAACAACTGTTTTTAAAGGCATTCCAATTCACAGCGCTTCAAGAGGATATCAAACCTACCAGATGTTTAATGAGACATAAATATTTGAATGCCACGAATTTGGACTCTAATAAAAACGAAGTATTATCTGAGCCCTTAAGAGCAATAGAAACTCAGGAGATTAATAATTATTATTTGCCGTGAACAAAATGAGAAAGTAGTATGGGTCAGAGGGGAATGTGCCATAAAGGAGAGGAATGGGTGATAGAGAGTAAAATGGAAAAGAGGTAGATAAAAAAGATTTATGGAGTAAATTTGTTCTAGAAAGAGAAAGAAACATAGAGATAGGGGAGATATTGAGAGATATTGAAATAGAGAGAGATAGACAGATATACAGATGGAAAGAGAGAGGGAGAGGGAGAGATAGAGAGAGAGAGGTGGAGGAAGAAGGAGAGATATAGAGAGAGACAGAGGGGGGGAGAGGATTGGGGAAGAAAACACACACAATGACAGAGAGACGAGGGGGGGGGAGAAAAAATATGAAACAGAAAAGAGGAGAGAAAGAACGAAAGAGACATAGATAAAAAACAACAACCAGATAACACGATGTGCTTACCGATTTTATTTTTGGAGAAGAGAAATTTAAGAGACGGGGTTCGGAGCCGCGGCCCCCAGTATATCTTTGTCCCGGGCGAGCCAACCTCAAAGCGACCCAAGCGATCGATAAGAGCAAGAGATTTGCAATATTTGGCAACCAGTTAAACATTACATCCTCTCGAGGGTTAGTAGGGCCAGAAAACGATGCTCTATGGTTCATGGGGGCCACAGGGCTATTGATACTCAGGTGTTCGTTTATTCCCCAAAGCACAGTACTTTCTAGATGGAAGTCTTGAAGGTTTATGTCTTCAGGGTTTTTGTTTTTGCTTCCTTGCTTTTCTTGGTAACTGCAATTTGGTTTAGTTTTAACTATAACCCTTGTTTTTCTTGTTTGTTTGTTTTTTAACATTTTGCCATTTGCAGCAACATTCATAGATAGTCATAAACTAAATAATCTTTGGAAGTACTCGGTACCTTTAATTTTATATGCTGCTAACGGCAACCAAATACGATGGCTAAAATCGATCGATATTAATTTTTTTTTTAATTTTAAGGCATATGTCAATCTAAAAGGTCATACACAGGTGTTGGACGTGCTAGTTAGCTGGGGCATATATCATCTGGTTCTGTGTGGGTGTCAGTAGTGGCAGATCAGCTGCAGACAGCTATAATCATTAGTATTTATGGTAATGTTAATAATGTGAGACGAAGAAGCCATTTAACCTTGGCCAATTTTTGTAGAGCCAGTGAGTCATATATATACTAGCAAAAATCAGCGTCATCTTATTAATGCTTGTCAATTCAAAATAAATGGAAAATTATCGACAATTGTAAATTTAATTATGCGCTTAAAAAAACATCAGCAGCAACAACAACAACAACAACAACAACAACAACAACATTAACAACAACAACAACAGGAATAACAACAACAACAACAACAGCAACAACAACAAAATGATAAATATACTACTACTACTACTACTACTACTACTACTACTACTACTACTACTACTACTACTACTACTACTACTACTACTACTACTACTACTACTACTACTACTACTACTACTACTACTATTACTACTACTACTTCTACTACTTCTGCAAATTGGTATTTTAAACGTTATTCTTTTGTGTCTCTATACATTTGTGATAATGTAGGGTTATAGGCGTAGGAGAAGATGCCAATTTGTTAAGTAACAGTGGTGTGGCCGCTTTTCTAGACTTCTAAAAGAAAGAAAAAAAGAGTCAGAAACTCAGGGCACTTAATTACAAAGACAGCTACGTGCTATGCTATTTCAAGTTACTCCAATAGCAATAGTTATTTTTCCCTCTCAATGTACTTCTCTTCTTTTTTCTTTGTTAAACCCTGCCTGTCTCTCTATCCACGCCTCAGTGTGTATTCCAGTCTATTTTTGTTTGTCTGTTAAACGATCCGTATGTCTGTGTTCGCCTATCAAGTCTGTGAGTCTGCTTGTCTCCTTTTACCTCTTGTTGGTTTGTCTGTATTTCTATCTGTTTGACTTACTGTCTCCGTTTTGTGTCTGTCTGTGCCTGTGTCTGTCTCTCTCTCTCTCTCTCTCTCTCTCTCTCTCTCTCTCTCTCTCTCTCTCTCTCTCTCTCTCTCTCTCTCTCTCACTCGCTCTCTCTATCTTTTTGTATCCCGCTCTGTCTTTACTCCTGCCATTCATTCATATTCCTGTTTGTTCTTTCTTCCTTTCAACCGAACTCTCCAATATGTAAAAAAAATAACCCTATCCAAATAATTTCCATTTTCAGCACATTCATTGATAATTTGATTAATCCAAATAATTTCCATTTTCAGCACTGATATTTGAAATGTCTAAACTTCCCCCTGTGTTGCATAACTGTTGCTGAGTCAGTTCAATTCAGTACAGGTCAGCTCAACTATGAAACTCCAAAAACGCTAAGCACCGTTACGGAATAATACCTTTTGACGTCATTTTCCATACGTATCACACGTCCATCAGTCTAGGCCTCCCAAACACTTGAACCGAGCCGAACACCTGTTGCTTAACTAGGAATGCTGGTATTATAGTAACATAGGCCCCAGGTGTCTGGCAGATCTCTCTACCCCGACGTTTGTTTACATTAGGATTTTTTCAAATTTAAAAGCTTAGCTTAACATAACAATTCAAATTTTACTGCGGGGGTTAAGTATGCAATAGATAATGGTCTCACAAAATTGTTGCGACAAAACTCAGTCAAATATTTAAAGATTTTTATTCATCGTGCTGTGTGCATAGTTCCCGTCATAACACACGTAATCTATTATGACGCCGGGAAGGTTTGTGATTAGCTCTCTTTATATAATTCTTGGGCTAACAAAAACAAAGATGAAAATTAATTGACTCTGTTTAGGTTACCGTTCGATGCCGATGTAAACAAACCTTTGAGTTAAGTGTGAAGGTAAGCCACAACATTAAACAAACTGGCTAAGTTTGAACAATATAACAACATAGGTTTGCTTCTGTCTAGACCGACACGTTCTCTTTGAACATTATACATTGCTTGCTAAATATGCTGAAAATGTAGACGGAAATAAAATCACTGTAAGCTTCACATGCAAAGACGTATCTTGATTTGTTATCGATCACATTGCAGTATTAATTCATATTAGTTGCATTAGTATCAAAACGCCAATATTTTCTTTTATTAAAAAACTGTTTTAATAACTACTTAGAAATCGTTCAGAAATGGTTTCTGCTAACTAAATTTTCTTAATTTTCACTTTCAAGTGATCAATTATTTATTGTAGATAAATATAACTATTCGAAGTTTTTCACTTGTATATACTGTCGTATGACGTCAAAGGTACAAAGTTTTTTCCACATAATTAACCTGATCTTCTGCAGCGACAAGGTGCATATTATTGTATTGATATAATAAATAGAAACGTTTATTTTTTATTTATCTCTGTCTCTTGATGATGAATTAAACGTCATGAGATACAAAAAGGTCATGCGATTCATTTAAAAAAGAAGCATGTCATATCGAGTCAACAACAAAGACAAGTCCATATTCAGTTTGTTAGAGCGGCATTTTAGACGATCTATCCTCCCTACCTTTAGCCCAGTTTTTAACCTTATCAAGACACCATTGTCACATTAGACTAAATATCAAAACAGTGAACCTCTACCGTATGATATAGGTACGTAATTGGTGCTATGACTTCCAGCATTCTTTTTTTTAAAGTTAATATGCAAAAGAAGAAGATTCTTTCTTTGAAAAGACAATAGCGTAGTGTTTTTGTATCCCTTAATTGCCCACTTCTCTTACATGGCATTCCTTTTGTCTCAGATACCACAATAACAATATTGTTATTGTGCCCTTTTAACTTTGATGCTTCATATTCTAGTAGTTTAGATTTTCTTTTTCAAACTCTCCTTCCGTTTTAGCACGGCTTCATTTTTTTAAATACAAAAATAAAAGAAATATTCCATTTTCTTGAGGATTGACCCAGAGGCTTTCTCAACCTGAAACTCTTTACGGCTTTCTACATCATTGCTCCAAATCCAAGACGACCGGGAGCTTCGATTTCTCTGGATTTCCGGTTTAATCTTGGAAAGTTCCGGATCTGTCCAGCTTAATGCTGTATATCCAGCAGACCGTTATTTCAGGGCGAGGTTAAAGATTGATTTGGAGGCATTGTGCATTGTTTGTCTGACTGTAGCCCACAGCTAAACACTGATGACATTTCTACGTCTTCGAGTTGACATTTCGTGACCCGAACCTCACAGTTGCGTCATGATGTTATAAATGAGTAACGTGTTTCTCTACCTAGGTATGCCATAAGTGGAACACTTGAGATGTGATGCTTGAGCTAACTATCGGTAATAGTCATCGTCTTATCATTATAAATCCGATGTATTTCTTTATTATTGAAAACGCACCTATTATTTTTTTCCAGTGAATATTAATTCTGGCACAATAAAAAAGTTGTTTATTATAATATTTAGAATCTACGATTATTTTATGGGGAAAAAACCTGCTAATAGACTTGTCATCATACAGTTAAAGCGTCGATAAAAATGTTTTCTAACCTGAAAGGTTTTATTTTTAAACAAGCGCAGTCAATTGAGAAAGCAAGCACACATGCCTTACTAAATTGATAAAATACCAGGGTTTTAGAAAAAAACCACTATACGCTTTAACATATTTTATTTCCAAAATGTCGTATCTCGAGTTACGACTCTTTGGTTCCCTACCCACGAATTGGTACTTTCATTTTGAAGTGTTATGTTCCTGCTCAAGATACAAGATCGATAACCTCAGGAAGTTTCATTTAAAGTGTGATTAACAACATTAGAATATTTTGCAAGTAAATAGACGTAGGCCAATGCCTTAAGTTGTAGATCTTAGTAGTTCACTTTTAAGTTATTTCCCCCCCCCCTGAAAATACATTTTCTATCGTATATAAAATATCGATAATTTGACATAATTAGCACATGTCAAAACCAGATAATTAAAAGCGAGCACTTATCCCATGAAATGCCTCAATAAAAACTATCATGAGAGTCAGAAAGTCGATGAGGCGAATGCCTTGATTGGCGATGTTTTCTTTAGCGGGCTTCGCGATATGGCAAGTTTTTTCGCCGTCGACCGAAGGCAGTGGTAAGTGAGCAAACTGCCACCTGGCAATCGATGAGATCCATGGGCGTCATGGCGGCGTTCACCAATGATGGACGTGGCCTTGAGGGGCCAATAAAAATGCACCGCCTGTACTTAAAAAATGCGACGTAAATGCTGTGTGAAATTGGTTTTTCCTATATGTTTTTCTCATTGTGATCCTTTATTTTGAACTGAATTGTCTGGCCGAATATAAAAGATAAGGCCTACTCCCACACCCTCGCCAACTTGTTATGTGTATTTACATATTACACAAACTGGCTTTCAAGCCAAGCTCTCTATTGCATTAGAGCTGCTTGCAGTGTTGGCTGTTGGCTGTAGGATCAAGAAAGCGATCAATGGCCAAGTTTGCACTAAAACTCCCCCCTGGTGAGCAAGAGAACATGGGAACAAGAGCTCATAACGAGCTGTGCACGTCTCGGTCTCCCCCGTGCAGTTTCTCTATTTATTAAACCTTAGGCCTAAAGTTTCGATCAGTAGCTTTCTGCACGTTATGAAAATACACCTACCGTGATCTACAAAATGGCAGCGTCGTTACAGTGGGTCGATTAAAGCTCGAGGCCTTCTTTTAGAAACAATGCGAGCCACTTTAATGAATAACTAATGACATAGACCTTAGCAGTTGACACGGGTTCGTGCCCGCCAGAAATAAAAAAAAAACGCTGTTTGGTTTTATCGTTCCATTGCAGGCATATCGAAGCCCATTTTTCCTTGATGGCGTTACTTTTTATTCTGATACCAAATAAATAATTGTTTGAGCCATAACATTTTGCACATTTCCGAAAGAAAGTTTGTCAACTTAATCATAGAGCTGACAAAATGGCTCCTAGATCTGAACAAATATTTTGTTTTCAGCGAATATAGACCAAGGAAATTTAAAAATCATAACCTTTTGTGCATTACACAGCTCTGATATAGAGATAATTATAGAGACTTTGCGCTGAACCTTGATCATTTTTATGGATGAAACTGAACACAGCTATTGCTAAAAGGCTTCGTGACCTGGTTTGACATAATTATATTAAAGTTGTGGTTTTAAGTTATCTTTGAAGAGTTTAAGGTCCGTGTTTTTCGAAGAACCATACAATAACACGGGGACACCAGCTGAGATTCAAACCCGGAACCTCCCGTTCTCAGTCCATCATACTGACCGATTAGTTTACCGATTTTGAGTTGTTGAGTTGGTTTAACGTCCAACATCAGCACTATATAGGCTATATTGTGGACGGGCCCAAAGACTAACGTCGTACAATTTACCGATACCTCCATGTTAAAGACCTCCCAGCTGGAATGTATTATAACTTTGTATAGACTTAGCAGACCTACCATACAACCAGAGACAGTGTTTTAGACAATCCTTGAACTAACCAAAAACACAAGGCACAGCAGCCAATGACCGTGTTATGAGAACATTTTGCTTCAGTACAAAAATGATAGCCAGAATCTTCATGGTGTCTGTCTTTACGATCACAATTAACATAAAAGCACCAGTAATACGCTGGCATGAACCCTGTCTAACTTTACCAGCAGGTTTTACTCAGTGCCATGTAAAGTATAACAGATAACAAACGACCATAATAATATTGTGAACCCCTTGCTGTATAACTTAGTGCTGCGATCGTAAAATGAATGAACAAAGAGAGACAGGCCGCATGGTAGGCCTACTCTTTGGCCGTTCGCCGAATATTTTTATCTGTTTACTTATTTTCTTATCCGCCGCGTCCAATAAGCCAGCTTTACAGGATAAGACAAAACTTTTTTTTAATGTTTTTCTTTGTTGTGGTTTGAAATGGAACAATCGGTATAAAGGCTCATGAAATAGAGCAAAACGGAATGATGAAAGATTGAAATGATTGATATGAGAAGTTGTAGAAATACGAAGAAGATAACATGAACTTAGTGTTCACCCCAAGACAATTTGGTAAAGGTAAAAAAGGGGGCAAATTATTTTAGTTATCCAGGCAAGGTATGAAGAGAAAAAGTTTGACTTCAAATAAGTCTCTAGTAATATTTTAACAATATCTACACCCTAAGAATACGAAGCAAAACATATTTTTTTTAATTTAACCCCCCCCCCCCTCCGCCCTAAGAAGAGTTTTCATAGTAAAAATAATTTTTTCGTCTATTACTGTAATGCTAAATCCAAAAAATGGAAATTGTTTCTATCAGAATAACTTCTTTAGACCTTGTTGCTGAGAAAACACTTACCTGTATTATAAAAACAGTTCAATAAGTACATTTTCATTATAACTATGGGAAACAACGAAGTATCAGCTGTGTTTTTTATATTGTAATAAGCATAGTGTTTTATTTGTTTATAAATTCGAATTTCTAAATTCGAGTTATAATGGCAGCCAGAAAACATTTTTGATTAGTATTACAGTTGGGGTGTACACAAATCGATTTTGTCTCGCCCACATGGTTATTTATATAATTATCACTACCCTTTTTTTCTATTAGAGAATATTGAGTGCGATGTAGGGCAACGACATGCATTATAAATATCTTTTCTTCTGCGCTGTCCAATTGATGATTCAGTGGTAATCTAATAGAGTGCGAAATTTATGTAGGGTCTATTTGGTTTGTCTGGCTCTCCCCCTTTTCACATACTCCTCTATCCCGTCAACACAATTATATTTCCACCCTGTTTTTTGTTCTTGTTTTTTTAACTCGCTTAAGGGGGTTTAAGAGGTAGAGACGCTTGGGTTACATTACAGAGGCTCAAGGTTTGATCCCACCATGATTTAATTTATTTGCTAGATTTCAACCCCTACTGGTTGGGTCTGTGTTAGTATAATGCAACTAGCTACGAATCCCTACAATAGGAACTTCTGATACCCCCGCCCTTTTATAAAAAAAAAAAAACAGCATGTAAAATTGCGAGACAGTAGTCTTTAGACCCGACCGTGGTATATTGGTACCTGTAATTGTATTTTACGAAAACAGAAAAACGAAATTTCGCTCGCATCATTCTGACTGTACTGCATTACAAAAGCATCTGAAAACAAAATATAATTCCGAGAATATAGCATAGGTTTCTGTCCTGGTGCATTTCTATCAAAAGATTTACAATGGTGTTAAAGTTTTAATCATATTTGGTCAGAGGCAATAGTTGTCTCCAAACACTATCTGCTAACATAATTATACATCATGGTGCTTCCAATGTTCAATAGTGAGAGATGATAAATATCAATATTATTATGAATTTTGAAATAATCCAACATCATGAATATACTGATTGAATAAAAACATGTGCCAGGCTTTTTTTATTTCGCCTTTTCCAATGTTACCGAATTTAGTTGCATACAAAAGGAAAGAAATCACACCAAGCATAATCATAGACAATGTATCTTTTCAAATCAAGTTCTACAAGAATTTGTATCTTCTAACAAGTACAAAACAATATTTCGAAACTAAATTATTTATGAACCCGTTGTCCTCTATACTTTCAATCTTGTCAGAAGATAAATCATACTGTACGTGATAAACTACCACCAACCATCTCAATATATACATAGCACGGGCGCTTCGATAAATAAAGGTACATTTTGCAATACGATCGAATTTCGACATGCCATATTTACCTAGTATATGGCAGGGCTAGGAACAAAGGAATAACCAATGAACACGAAGCAGTACAATAAAATAAAAAAATAATGTTGTACATCATCTACACTCTGTACTCAAATAAAGCAAAGCTGTGCCCGTCTCTTTTGGACTTTCTATTTTTGTATCATTTCCGCACCAATGCATAACTGAGTACCCGGATCAATAAACCAATGTGGGCATTATGTTTCTGTGAATTGCGTTTTGCGTGTTTCGGTGTGTGTGTGTGTGTGTGTGTGTGTGTGTGTGGCTATGTGTGTCTCTGTGTGAGTGTGTGCTCTTCCTACTTATTATTATTATTATTATTATTATTATTATTATTATTATTATTATTATTATTATTATTATTATTATTATTATT
>RQTK01000396.1:384160-406899 GCA_003991915.1 Elysia chlorotica
AATCAAACAAAATTTAACATGCGTACAACGGTTATAATAATATTGTTATTTTTTTCTTGTTTGTTAGTAACTAAATTGTGTGTAATATTTTTTGTTTTTTGTGTACTAATGTTGTTATTTCTGTTTGCTTCCTCACTGTATTATTTTCTTTTTCTATCCACACCTCGCTATCCCTTTTATATTTATCTCAGGATTTATAAATGAGATTTCTCTTTCTTACTCTCTGCATTTCCTGTCTGGTTAAAAGCGGGCTTTAAAGGATGCACGCCACACCAGCGAATTTACAACGGAGAGAGGGCCCGTCTTACGCATCACTCTTATAAGTAATATATTGCTTGAGACCCATTCAGTAGTTTTTGCTCACATCAAAGGTCTGCAAATAACGAAAGGGCTTCAAGATTAGAAAGGCTTCCTTTCGTTTAGACTAACCCTACGTGACTCAGGAAAGAAGATGTCTGACATTTCGGTTGTCCTTTGGCATTGCATCCCACTGAGTAAGAAAGGAGGAAGGAGGATGTAGCATCCGAGAACTCTTGGTCCACTAATGATGTTGCTTTTTGTCTGTCACTCGAGGCTTTTAAAATCAGCCGGACTGTCTTAGCATTCCTTTAAACAAGCTTACTTCTTTTTTTTAAACTTTGAATAAGGCCCTGTTTACGTTGGCTCACTAGACATAGTCATTTTTAACGTTACGTTAACTAACCACCGAAGACGGGAGATGTTACTTTCCGACTTCAAACAATCTTGAATTGTAGACAAGCAATTTTCGTTCATTACGAAGCTTCACGAAGAAAACCTACGTTTTCTGATAAACAGCTCACATTTTTCGGGATTTTTTGTAAACTTGTTTTCGCTCGCCCAGTTTGTACTAATATTAATATATTTCCCTGAAATACGAGAGAAACATACAAAATGTAAGTGATACACAATTTTACTACTCTCTTTTGAATGGAGGAACAAATACAGAAAATCTCTTAAAAAGATAATTATATGAAAATTGAACGGGGATTTTGTGAGGGGAAAGTTACTCATCATTCTCCTTCGCGTGCTAAAAGACGCAGATGGCCAGGAACTGATAAAATAGCAGTTTTTCAGTGTGCATAAAGGACACTCCTATTGTGTTTCCGAGCAATATACCTGTTGACATTTCAAGCTTGTTCTTCTGCTTCTCAATCAATTCTATAGAAATTGTCTTTCTCTGTTCAACACAAAGGAAATAAGGAAATCTTTTAGGGTAAGGCTAGTCGTAAACACCGAGATGGAAATTGAAAGGTCAGGTTTTTTTATCATCCATTTATCAGTCGGGGCGGTTGCAGCGAAATGCTACTATTACTGATTGCAGGAGTAGCCATGAGAAGGGAAGAAAGACGACCTCCACTTTTACACATTTCCTCACATAAAAGCTAAAATAGCCTATCTCTTTTCCAAAATACAATAACCACCTAGTATTTGAGCAATGACAAAGACCATGTTTCTGTTGTGGCGATTGATCATTTTTGTCTCGGTAAGGCCATTAATTATGTTGTGCTGAAGTAAGTAAAGTTTGTTTGATTAGGAGAAATTGTTTTGTCCACAACACCTATTGCCCCTCTCTTTAAATTCTCTTTTTGCTTTTACTTTTATATCGCTATATCCAAAGAAACGCTTCTCTGTTTTGCCCTTTTTATGTTTTCTCTTTTCTGTTACAATGTTGTGGTTCTGCAAGAACTTAACCTGGTCATTTTTGTGCTATCATTTTACTCACTCTCTCTGATAGATAGCTCTGAGTCATGTACATTCTTTGCAACATGAACCATCGGTAAAATGGGAGTATTCGATTTTCGGCCTTTACTAATCTTTCTCTTTTTCTCTCTGCCTCTGTATCTCTTTGTCTCTTTCTCTCCTCACCATACACACAGACGTTCACCTTTACAGCTTGTTGAGTAGCACTTCTTGTTATCCAGGTATATCCATGTTGTAACAGATGGAGAGCAGAGGCCTCATACCCGTCATGATGTTATGAACTCATCTACACCTTGGCGCACGTGCTCATAAAACGAACGGATAAGTTCAACAGCAATTGATAGCTGAACTCCCCCTTTTCCATGTATATAGCACTATCTTCCCCCTCCTACCAGCTAATACAAGCCGGTTGGATTTTCGATCGCTTCACTGGTTCAAAGATCTTGCTTGTTTACACTGTTATACATTACGCGCCTGATACGAGACTGCTAGTGGTAGCTACACAAAAGCGCCGCTTGATATATTATCGACTTCAACACCTTTCTTAACTGATGACACATATTGTCTTATGTTTCGATGTATGTGTGCGTTTGTGTGAGCGTGAATAATTGATCTAAAAATCTAGACATAGATTCGGTATAGGTTGTTTTTCCCTCTCGTTTTCTTGGCATTTAATATTCCAGGACGAATTTCTCTCAAATCAAAGCTAGGATTTGTTTTTGCTATAACAGGGCGCATTCATTATGGTATTGGCTATTAAATGTGTCGTCATTGTAATTGCACATTATTAATAAAAAAAACAATCCTGATTGTAGAGTTATAGTTAAACTTTACCTCGATTCAAAATGTTCACCTTAGTTTGATATTTACCAAAAATTGGACAACACTGGCACTTATTTTCAAACATCAGCCAACTGCTATTATTTTAATGAATGCATGCAGTGGAAAACCTTGGGTCAACACACCAAAACTGGTTTGCCTTGCGCCGGCCGAGGTTTAGCGCAATGCTGCTGCACTGTGTACGACAAGGAATAACAATGTTCTCCTCCTACTTTCGCATGCGTTCATGATGAATCGATGTAAATTTGTGATTGACGGAGTTCGCGGTCTTGTTTGTGTGAGTGCGTGCATACATCAGCAGGCCCTTTGTCTCGCATACTTATCGCAGTAGCAGCAAATAGTTTGATTTGCTTATTCTAAGTAGGAGCTATTTAGAACTAGAGTTTTAGGTAATACTCGGCAACGGTTAGAAATAGACTTTTAAAGGCGAAACGATCGAAATATCGTGTGGCTTTTTTGAGACTTTTTATTTGTCTTGTTCGCTAAGAGGGGCAAAACTGATTAGGTTCCGACGCATCTCAAATCGACAGTTTTAATCCTATACATCATAACAATTTTTTATGTTGTTGTTGTTGTTGTTTTTTATGATTTTCACTTTATAGAAAATCATTTTGAGCTTGTTAACTACAACTGTTAATAACTACCTAAAACTCGAGTTTCCTAATATTTCGACTTTTAACCGTCCTGGTGATCTGCCGTGTCTGAATCTGTTTTGTTTTTGTTGTTTTTTTTGTTTTGGTGCTAACCTGGTTGTTTTTGTTCTTATTTTATAGTTTTGAATTGTATTTTGCGGTTATAAGCTGTAATATTAGCTACCTAAGCTCTTAAAAAAGACAACACCGCTGTCAATTGACACTTGAAGAACTTAGTGAAAGAAATTTTGTCTACGTTGCAAATGGTCCAATGGAGAAGTGGAAAGAAGTGTGAAAGAAATATTTTCCAACAGCTACGTTTAAAAACTAAAATAGGGTTATATAATTTCATTCCACTTTTAAAATTAAATGTTTTAACTTTGAATAGGCAGGCGGGAAATAACTCTGAAGATATAATGGTTGTTTTGTTTTTTAATTGCATGAAATGGATTATATAGCCCCGAGTTAGATTCGAATGCTGTAGGAAAATCTTATTACCATCGAAAAAATAGTTTTCTCACTGTTTCAAAGGATCCTCAAACCAATGTCAGACTGATAAGTCGATAACCTAATGATAAATCCGAATGCTTTCCGCGTCAAAGGCATCTTCCGTGCTATTCCTCATCTTTCTACATCTTTCAAATAATAATTCTTCGTTGTAACACATAACATTTGATTCTTCTCCATCTACTCATGCCACAAAATAATGCCCCTAAGGATATCACACAGGCGCGCCTCTGCCGAAAATTCCGGACCACCCAAAGGATATCGATCGGCGACCAAGAACGTGTGGGGAAACTTAAGAGATGCGTTCTGGGGAGGGCTAGACAGGGTTATGGCAGGCCAGGCTGTAGCTATCTGGGAGACTGGGAGACTGGGAGACCAGGAGCCCCTGGGCCCTAGGGCTCGCTGTCTTCGAAAGTCAAAACCATTCTTGTATCACGCTTTTCATCGGCGCTAAATAACCAGTTGTAAATGGCTATACAAGTTTTCGGCCGATAGTCTATTGAACGGCACACAACCTCACCCGTAAATCACACGATAGTGTACGTTCAAGATGACTAGTTTGTGTACTGAAGAAGGCTGAATAGAAACGAAACGTGTTTTATTTCCTTACTTTCATCCTGGTGACTGCTTCATCATATAAAAAATAAATAGTTACTTTCCAAATCCTCTTCGCACTTTCGTGCCTCCATAATGCCTATACGTCTGTCTGCCATTCTGCGCTTTTTATTATGATTGTCTTTGACGATCTGTTTCTCCGCCACATCTGTTTTCGCATGTTTTGAAGATACAGGGCGAATAAACAATAATTCGGTAAAAGGGGGGAAAAGGGAATAACACAAATTTAATACGGCAAGAGTTTAGCTTAGAAGCTTGCGTCCTTAACACTAACATTTCTGCACAGAATGTGTACAGCTGAAATATTCAAATATACCCGCATAATTTTTGATGACGTCAAATTACCGCACTAGCCCAGACGTAGAATGTCTACAATCTTAATAATTTATTATTATTGTAGTTTCGAATGGTTTGATCAAAGCGTGTCAATATAAAATCACGAAAGTATTTAAAACAAAAATGTCTGCATTTTAAACTTGCATGTAAAGAATGCAATAATATGCTATCATGTGAAAGAGAGGAATGAATTGCAGTTATAAATTGTTTAACCTGAATTTAAACATTGGTGTTAAACTATATTTTTGACAATATAGTATAATATTAGGATAAATTATTAATAAAAAAAAGGGTTAAATTGAAACAAGCATGTGCTTATGGTTAACGTTGTTTAGTAAATACATGCTATAATCCCAGTTGAGATAAAATGTAATGAAAATCACTATTATCATGGATTGGTTATGTGTGGTAGCAACGTGATAAAATCCTAACTTAGACATAATGGAAACAAACAAGTATCATTGCTTGCGTTTCTATTATGAAAAAATGCTAGTGCCTTTGCTTAGACACCCGTTATGGAAATACTTCAGTACAATAGCTTGGATAATTATAATTTTATGTGATAGAAACGTGAATTGTATTAGTTTAGATGTTTGCGATGGAAACAAGTACGTGTGTACCTTACTTTTTTTTTTTAATCGCGTTAAAGGAGCCTATAGCTTTGTAATAGAAACAAGGGAACGTCTCTTCATTTGAATGAATCTTATTAAGCTTTACCCTGGAAAGTGAAATTGTTAGTTTTTCTATGTTTGTTTTTTAACATCAAATACCGGCAAGTGTGTTGTATCGAAAACTGGAAAGGGTTGCGCAGAGTGAGTTCTCAAAACGCTCTAATACCTTAAATTTATGGATAGTTTTGCGTTAACATTAACAGTAGAATGCGCCAAATATGCAAGTAAATTTCTTCTATAATTACTTGTCCCATTGACATGATATATTTATTTTGTTTCCATATTTGAAAACTGAAATTAAACAACCATTTGAGGTGTGTGGAGACTTGCCCTTTTATAGAACAACCATAACACAATTAAAATTAAAAGAAAAACTCAAAAACCAATATTGTTCGAGAACTGGAATGTTTGACCAGAACTGCAATGGTATTGATTATTCCGAATCAAACATGGCCGCATGCTCTTGTTAAGCAAACTTAATGAGACATCTGGGCCTTGTGTGTGCTCTGTGGCCACGACATGCTTTTCCTTCTTCAGTTGACAAAAGCAACGGCAGCAGATTTTGACGTAATTACAAGTTGTACTGTTTAACCTTCCTGAATAAAGAAATACAGGTGCTGTTAACCTAGAAATTTACACTCTTAGTGCTTGGGTTTTACTTTAAAGAATTGTGTCTAAGTAGTCATCATTTTCCTGCTTTAAATTCGTCTTGAAAGTAATTTCAGATTCTCTTCATTAATCCACATGGGAACTTTGTTTTTGGTTTTAGTGTTATTCAATGTAGTGTGAACAGGTCTATATAATCAAATGTTTACAGCTTACGTTAAATACACCATAAGCTCTAGTGTATTTGTGCACTTTAACCAAAGATATTAAGCCAAGAAGATTTTTAAATACCAAAAGCTTTGACATAAACAATATAGTAAGTACAACGGTACTATAACATTAGATCCCCAAAGAATGATGTTTTTACAATGAAAAACTACTCCCAGTCGGGGTCTAAGCTTATACAATCGTTATTCAGGGTCGTAAGTACAAAGTCGTGGTAGCCAAAATCTCATCTTTAGCCTTGTTATTATCATAGATTACGACCCGTAGTACCCTTGCGCCTACGATCCCTGGGGAATTAACGAAAAGTAATCTAAGCGAAGCAGTTTGGAACGTGGCACAATGCCCAACACTCTGTGGCGGGAAATACTATATCCTAGTATCCAAGAGACGAGCGAGCCCCCAGACACCGAGGCGTATAATTATGGTACTGCAGAGTGTAAATATTGCAGCGCATAGTCATAAGCGCTCGCCCTCAGGTGAGGAATACGACGTATGCAGAAGTATCTGGGAGTCTGGGCAACCGCAGTGAAACCATTTCCGACGAACTGAAGATAAATAGTAAAATTTCAAAGCTGCTAACTTACCCCCACCCCAAAAAAAGCATACTTTAAATAGATTTTATACTAGTTTGACTAAAACATAGATTTTTTTCGCTGGTTTGGTTGGTAGCTGTGTATTTGCCGTCTGTGCCTTCTACAGTCCACCCAATAAAATAATTATAACGAAGCAAGGGGCGTGGCTAGTCGTTATATTTCGAGGCCACTGTTTTATCATATCTTGCACCATGCGATCGTTAAAATTGCATGGTCACGTGATGAATCATCCAATCATCTGTACGCCCGCTTAGTTTAATTTGGAAATATACAACCAATCAAATACATGAACTTTACTGATTTCATTACCAGTTGCGGTAGTGAAAGCAATCGAGCAGTTTATTTATTTGCACCGAATTTTGCACCGACTATTGTGTTCATTTGAGCACAACGTACAATAACACCACGAATCAGAATATGTTACAATAAAATACTCGTTTAGATATGCATGCCCAACCAAATGAGCTAGTAAAAATAAACAGGCTGATTTATCAATAGAGAGTCCAATAATCCAAGAAATTGATTTAATAAGGTAGATGCAACAGTTAAAGCTTATTATGCAATACGTCTGAGGTTAAGTAGAGGCTTTAAAACTCTCCATTCGCACGCACGTGTGAGCTCCAACTGAGCGTTACATAATGTTGATTTACAGATTACCACACCAATAAACTGAACTGTTTAAAAATGGATTACAGAAATATAAAATATTAACGTAGTTCTCACAAACCAGCTATGTTCATTATTATTGATAATTGCGAGTTTTCCATAATCATTATTTCATGCGAATATTTAACGATATACATTAAACATTATTACTAAAAATACTATTAATTATTATTTCATTAATTTATTATTTCGTCAAGATGTTAACCTCGAATAAGACAGTCGCGTGTATAGAACACATGTGCTGTGATTTCTATGGGCAGAAAATGGCATTGATTTTTCTTCCTCCTCCGCCCCATTCACAAATTCGCCAGCATTTACCCGTCTAAGTGATAGCTGACCTTGTCTCACTTAGTCACTTAACATTCATGTGTGATCACTGTCCTTTTTGTCTCAGGGTTTAATTCCTGGCTTTCAGGGGCGGCCAGCCAGTCTGCTCCCTTTCCCTCCTCAATCACCATTAGCGGACGAACGGTTCTCTGCGTTGGTGGTCTGTATTTTGCCAACGTCCACAGGAATTTAGGTCCGGTCTCTTCTTCCTCCCCTCCTGTGCCAAATGACATTATCAGACGCACCAGGGCAAGCGTTCGCCCTGGGCCGCTGCCATAAAAGTCTGGCCTTGTCATCCATTATTCAGGAGCGGCCCACAGTACACAGTAGACGGTGTCGTCATCGATGATTCTTAACGCTGAGAGCGTCTGAGAGAAACACCAGGGGAAAAACATGTTTTTTTCGTAGTTGTTGTTTTAATTCATCTGTCAAATATGTCGATGAACTGTAATTATGCCCTGGTATTCTTTAAAGATGATGCTGGTGATAGTGGTGTTGATGAGAAACATATTTTTGTTGTTGTCGTTGTTGTTGTCGCCGCAGTTGTTGTTATCGTTGTTGTTATTGTTTTAATTTATAAGACTTTTAACAAACTCGATTTAAGTCTTAATATTCCTTTAAAAAAGTGAAGCTCGTGATGGTGGTGATGAAGATGAAGATGGGGTGGAGTTGTGATGATAAACGTAACGATGCTTTTTTAAAAACTATTTTTACTTCAAACTATCTTTCTGTTCAGTTACGATTCATAGCTCTATTATATATACGTGTTGTTACGTAAAAGAAAATGGGAAATTACCCACCCGCATAGGCCAGACAGATAAGCGACGAAAATACATGTTTTTCTTGCTGAGATTTATCACGAAATTTGTTATCTTTATCTTTGTTTGTAGTTGTTGTTTTTGTTGTTGTTTTTTGTCTAAATCATCAAACAATACAAGACACATTATTTATTTTTGTTGTATACAGTTGTTATTTTTTTTTTTAAACTGAAAGGTGTTTCTTTTTTCTGTTGCAATTTCGAAAAAGAGATTGTATGAACCTACCGTAGGTGGGGTTTTTTCCCAACAGTAATAAAGCTGGATGCGGGTATTTTGAAATGTTATTGATCATTCTAATTATACGAGTATATAACGAACCGTGTTATAACATTAGATCTACTGCTGTTTTATCAGCGGCTAGAGTAAAGCCGTATTAATTATGGCCATAATGAACCAGAATCGTGGACAGATAAGATCACTCATAAAGTAAATCCTTTTTTTTACGGACATAAACACAAAAGCGTTATCTTGCAACTCGTATTTGCACTTAAATTTCTTAACTTAATTCTCCATTTTTTCACTGTATTGAAATATGAAAATACTCCCCTTTATTGTGTAAGTACTCACAGCACAGTTGTGTACAAATCTAGTTGCTGATGGAAGCCACAGGAACAGAGACAGCTTGTCAGGGCGGGATGTTAATTCTTACAAAATGGTATCGATTTTTAACGGCGTCTGATGACTTATCCTAACTCACCCAAATGCAATAAACATGTATTCGCAAAAAGGTCATGACGCACTCACTACCACATTCTTCTTCTCTCTCTTTCTTTCTCTCTCTTTCTCTCTCTATAGATCCATTTCTGTCTTAAGGTTTCGATCCATTTCTGTCTTAAGGTTTCGTTGTCTCTTGGTAATTTCTGTCTATCAATCTATCTATCTATATCTACCTAACTCTCTATGTCTCCCTTAATATATCTGTCTGTCTGTCTGTCTGTCTATCTATCTATCTATCTATCTATCTATCTATCTATCTATCTATCTATCTATCTATCTATCTATCTATCTATCTATCTATCTATCTATCTATCTATCTATCTATCTATCTATCTATCTATCTATCTATCTATCTATCTATCTATCTATCTATCTCTATGTCTTTCTGTTTATCTGTCTATCTATCTATCTATCTATATCTACCTACCTCTCTATGTCTCCCTTAATATATCTGTCTGTCTGTCTGTCTGTCTGTCTGTCTGTCTGTCTGTCTCTCTCTCTTTCTCTCTATGTGTTTTTGTTTGTTGTTGAAATCCTTTGAAATCCTGCAGGCTGTATTATTTAGAGAGAGAGAGAGTGAGAGAGAGAGAGTAGTTTAATGATACTGGTATTAGAGAAACAGTAGGACACCCTTAGCATCAAAGAATTCGTGTTATTCACCATTTTATATTAGAATGCATTAACATAGTACGCTTAGTATAAAGGAAAAAAAATCAAAACACTCTAGCAGGAAAGGTAAACAAGAGAAGTAAAGTGGGTGGTTAGATAGACAGATTGAAAGACAGTAAATACATACATTCACATATACACATACAAACATACATACACACACGCCTACATAGAAACACACACGCCTACATACATACATACATACATACATACATACATACATACATACATACATACATACATACATACATACATACATACATACATACATACATACATACATACATACATACATACATACATACATACATACATACATACATACATACATACATACATACATACATTAATGATTGACATAATACTATTCTGTCACCATGACCTTACCATTTTTAGTATTTTGCACATAATTATTTTAACAGTACACTATTCTAGGTCAATATGCACTAAATAGTTCAAGGTCTGGCGTCCTTGGGGGAGTATTCCATTTGCTTATATTTGCAGGATCAATAGTGTATGTTATTAAGCTTTACAAGGCGCTCTTTTGAAATAAAAATTACCCAACCAATAAGTCAATCGGTCTACGCAAACATTGTCCACTGTTTATAACCAACGCAGCTTGTTATGTTAAAGATGAGGAGATGTTGATCAAGGAACGTGTAAAAGATTTATACTTGAACTGTATTTATAGGCACACAGATGATCGATAAATTATATTTAGAAAGGTGTTTAAATGGTTGCAAGAACTTTCGTCGATGTCCTTGGATATTTTGTTTATCTGCGTGTCTATAAATAACATTTTTCTGACTATTGTTAGACTGGTTGTTTTAGCCTCAATTAATTCTTTCGTGTGTCTTTTTATTTGTTTATGGTCTATCTTTCCTCTTATTATAGTGCTGGCTCTACGCACCTAAATCAGTTTGTTAGACAAGCAAACAAAATATCTTGTACCTCTGTCTCCATACAAAGAGCACTTTCTCCGGTTCCTCTCTCTTTCTCTCTCTCTCTTTCTTAAAAGGCGATGTGTGCACAATTATGGCTTCATTCTCTCTCTTCTTCTCTCTTTCTCTCTCTCTCTCTCTCTCTCTCTCTCTCTCTCTCTCTCTCTCTCCTTCGCTATTTCTTTCTTTCTCTCTATCTCTTTTTCTTAAAAGTCGATGTGTGCACAATTATGGCTCATCATATCTCCCTCTCTCCCCTCTCTCCATTTCTCTCTCTATCTCAATCGCTCTCTCTCTCTCTGTCTCTCTCTCTGTCTGTCTGTCTCTCTGTCTCTCTCTCTCTCTCTCTCTCTCTCTCTCTCTCTCTCTCTCTCTCTCTCTCATACAAATACAGTAGCACACATACAACCCATTAACTGTATTCTTAAATTATATGTATCCAGTTCGATCACTTTTAACTACTGTTTTTTTTTTTATTAGTACCACACCACGTAGGTGGCTTGAGTTAAATGTCAACTCTTATTTCGCCCTTTGACAATCTATAAGAACACAAAAACCCCAGCCGTTAATGCCACAGTGCAAAAGAGTTTAAAACTCTTATAATGTCGGATCACTCTGCATATTTATGGAACTGGGAATGGAATTATTCATGTACAATGTTCTATGTAATTTTCTCTGCCTAAATCAGCGGACATCTCGTATATAGCACTGTCTTCCCCCTCCTACCAGCTAATACAAGCCGGTTGGATTTTCGATCGCTTCACTGGTTCAAAGATCTTGCTTGTTTCTCTCTCTCTCTCTCTCTCTCTCTCTCTCTCTCTTTCTCTCTATTTTTGTTTGTTTCTTTTTTTTCCTATATCTCTCCCGTGCCGCTCTCCATCTTTAACTTCTCTCTCTCTCTCTCTCCCCCTCTCTCTCTCTCTCTCTCTCTCTCTCTCTCTTTCTCTCTATTTTTGTTTGTTGTTGAAATCCTTTGAAATCCTGCAGGCTGTATTATTTAGAGAGAGAGAGAGAGAGGGAGAGAGAGAGAGAGAGAGAGTAGTTCAATGATACTGGTATTAGAGAAACAGTAGGACACCCTTAGCATCAAAGAATTCGTGTTATTCACCATTTTATATTGAAATGCATTGACATAGTACACTTAGTATAAAGGAAGAAAATCAACACACTCTAACAGGAAAGGTAAACAAGAGAAATAAAGTGGGTGGTGAGATAGACAGATTGAAAGACAGTAAATACATACATTCACATATACACATACAAACATACATACACACACGCCTACATACATATACACACGCCTACATACATACATACATACATACATACATACATACATACATACATACATACATACATACATACATACATACATACATACATACATACATACATACATACATACATACATACATACATACATACATACATACATACATACATACATACATACATACCATGACCTTACCTTTTTTAGTATTTTGCATATAATTATTTTAACAGTACACTATTCTAGGTCAATATGCACTAAATAGTTCAAGGTCTGGCGTCCTTGGGGGAGTATTCCATTTGCTTAATATTTGCAGGATCAATAGTGTATGTTATTAAGCTTAACAAGGCGCTCTTTTGAAATAAAAATTACCCAACCAATAAGTCATTCGGTCTACGCAAACATTGTCCACTGTTTATAACCAACGCAGCTTGTTATGTTAAAGATGAGGAGATGTTGATCAAGAAACGTGTAAAAGATTATTTATACTTGGACTGTATTTATAGGCACACAGATAATCGATATATTATATTTAGAAAGGTGTTTAAATGGTTGCAATAACTCTCGCCAATGTCCTTGGATATTTTGTTTATCTGCGTGTCTATAAATAACATTTTTCTGACTATTGTTAGACTGGCTGTTTTAGCCTCAATTTATTCTTTCGTGTGTCTTTTTATTTGTGTCTGGTCTATCTTTCCTCTTATTATAGTGCCGGCTCTACGCACCTATATCAGTTTTTTAGACAAGCAAACAAAATATCTTGTACCTCTGTCTCCATTCAAAGAGCACTCTATCCGGTTCCTCTTTCTTTCTCTCTATCTCTTTTTCTCTCTCTCCTCTCTCTCTTTCTTAAAAGGCGATGTGTGCACAATTATGGCTCATCATATGGCTCCCTCTCTCCCCTCTCTCCATTTCTCTCTCTATCTCACTCCTCTCTCTCTCTCTCGTCTCTCTCTCTCTCTCTCTGTCTCTCTCTCTCTCTCTCTCTCTCTCTCTCTCTCTCTCTCTCTCTCTCTCTCTCTCATACAAATACAGTAGCACACATACAACCCATTAACTGTATTCTTAAATTATATGTATCCAGTTCGATCACTTTTAACTACTGTTTTTTTTTTTATTAGTACCACACCACGTAGGTGGCTTGAGTTAAATGTCAACTCTTATTTCGCCCTTTGACAATCTATAAGAACACAAAAAACCCAGCCGTTAATGCCACAGTGCAAAAGAGTTTAAAACTCTTATAATGTCGGATCACTCTGCATATTTATGGAACTGGGAATGGAATTATTCATGTACAATGTTCTATGTAATTTTCTCTGCCTAAATCAGCGGTTTTCCCTCCTATGTAAATCTCTGTTGTTGGGCCATTTTAACGAGTCACGTAATCTAACCAATGTCGAATGCTGTAAGAATTATAATGCGTTTATAATGGACTGTCGACTTTCCACACAATTATCAATTATTATAAATCTGAGTTTTTCCCCACTTCCCTCATGAACGCTGCTTGGGTAGATTGAGCTAATGAAAAGGTTGGGTTGAGTTTGTCATAACGTTTAGTCCTATCCATGTTTGCGCTGCACCAATTTAGGTTCCGATACTCCGATAGATCAAAAGCTTACATTTTCCCGCTCTACGCAATTACTCGGAAAAGTGCAATGGTTTGATAAGTGCAGCATCGTGAGATGTGGTGTTATTTTCCTTTGTAATTGATACTGCTGCATGTTTTATCGAACCTTCATCATGAAGCTAATTTTTCTATAATTTGGCAGAAGTCTATTCCAATTGGTTCAATTAAATGATTTACGCATTTGAGAAGAATGTTTCTTTTTTTTATCTTTCGGGAATTACGTTCTCAGAAAGTCTATAAAGGAAAGTCACACCCAGAGAATACTACACATAATTATATATTTATATGTATATAAAAAGGGTGTGTGTGTAAGTGTGTGTGTGTATTTATTTGAGTGAACCAGAAAAGGAACAGACTCATTTGCGCTTGCTTCCTTCACTCTGAATCTGAATGCTAAAAAAATAATTTACTCCATTCTTAAAAATAAAAAAAAAACATAAAAAGATACATTGAATTAAATAAAACACTTCATTAGAGAATATTTTATTTTTATTTTGAAATTGAATTTTAACACTGGGATTTTTTGCGTGGAAACGCTAATTCAACAAGAAGAAGCCTCATTGTTTTGCAAGTCAGCCCCTTTTAATTCATCACAGTTAGCATTAATTTTTATACCACAGACAAAAAGATGTCTTTTTCATGCTAATTCTTTGGCTAAAGTTTCACACCCGCATACAGATTGGATATTCGGAATAATAGTTACATAGAGTCCTTATTTCGCGTATTTGTTGTATCTAGTTTTGTTGGTACTGGGCAGCCAAAATATCAATGTTGAATCTATCTGTCATCATCGGTGTTTTGTTTCAATTCATGCATTGATTGCATTGGCGGTTTCTTTCTGTTGTTCTCGGTGCTCTGTCATTATTCCCTGATGCAAATGATGCTGGTGTTAATGACGTTGTGCATTATATTTGAGCATTCATTATCTTCCTCATTACAATTAGAATGATAAAAATGATGACGATGATGATGATGATGATGATGATGATGATGATGATGATGATGATGATGATGATGATGATGATGATGATGATGATGATGATGATGATGATGATGATGATGATGATGATGATGATGATGATGATGATGATGATGATGATGATGATGATGAAGGTGATAATAAGGATGATGGTGGTGACGATGGTGATGTTGATGCTGCCACAGGTACTGCTAAATTGTGATTCCAATTAGAATAAAAATCAGCGGAAAGTTTGCCTTTTTTAAAATGTGAATGAAACTCTTGTTCGCCGTCAGGTTGTTTTTATTACCGTATGCTTGATAAAGGTGATATAATCTTATAGCAGCAATGCATTGCATTAGGATTGTTTGTGCAATGTGTTGAACACATAGAGATTATTATACCTTATGTCGAAACTGGAACCTTGTAATGATCATAGAAAGAAAAACAAAGTATCCAATTTGCATCTTATTTTCTGTCGCTGTGAGTTTTGTTTATATTGGAAAGATTAATTCGCTGACGAGTATCGCCTCTAATGCTCATTACATGAGTGTAGATCTTTCAAGATGATGAATAAAAGTCTTAAAAAGACTTAATGATATAATTACGTTCTCGAGGAAGAGAAATACTGGCACTCGGTTTGCTTTGCACTTGAAAGTTGAGAATCAAATTTATAAACCCCTATGACCTTTTTAAACATTTCGAAAACACGTTCAAGGACTAGAGTTTAGTGCTCATACCCTATTCGTTAATTCCTTAAGAAGAAAGGCTCACTTGTTTAAAGCTGCCTCAATCTCTTCAATCTCTCTCAGGAGTTTCATCTTACGGAGGTGAGGTTATTAAGCGAAGTCGCTCTCAGTATTTCTTTATAGTAGTTGAGCCCCATGGTTCGTTGCCCGCGGCATACAATGGCAAGCTTTATTCGTTAATTATAGGGCTCGATAGTCAATCTCGTTCGCCCTCATAATTATAATAAAGTGCGATAATATGAACGTGCTGACTTGGCGAGATTTGTTATCCCCACTTATATTATTAGTCCATGTATTTATGTTGCAGGATACGTTTATCCACCCATTCTCATTTGATTCTCATGCTTCTGATGTTGAATAACGAGGCACCAATTATTTTATTTACCGAACATATATTCAATTGTATATATAAAAAAAACGGTGTCATGGAATTATAAACAAACGAACGATGTAGCTTTTTTCTATGGACATCATTGTCTTAATCTCTTCGTAGTTGTAGTCAACTTAAGAGCAAAGTATGTTGTATAGCTCCACGGTGTCGATCGACAAAAAAGAAGATAAAAAAATATTTTTTGGGTAGGCGCTTTCTTTATTTATGTACCAACCCTTTGGTATGAAGTCTTTGGGTGGCTCTGTATTAATCACCAAACCTATACAAAAAAAAACTTAAAAAAGTGTGTATTGCTTAGTTATTTTCGAAATTATATAGCCCAAAATGTGCATTTCAATGAGAGAAGGGAGTAGCAATTATTTGGCCAGCAAAACTCATGAAATTGCACTGTAATAGAGATTTTCCAAAATCCATATCTTTTGAAGGAAATTTGGAAACTTCAGCTTTTATCTTTCATATAAAATGTCTTCACTTGCCGCGTGCACGCACGCAATATGACTCTGTTGAGTTGAGATTAATATTGCAGTCATGGATAAATCCCCTTCTCCTGGTAGTTTTTTATCCTGTAGTCTTTGAGTGGATTTAACTGTTTCTTGGCTCACGCTTGCATGCAAAGCTTTAAACTACAGATTATTGCCAGCCCTCTAGTATGGAGCCAGGATCCATTAAAGTCAATCACGTTAATATCGTATTTTTATGTAAATAGTCTCCCGCAAGTAGAGGAGCAATTTCGCCATTTGGGAATTATTACAGCCGTCAGTTATCTTTACATTAGGATGTCAGGCCCAAGGCTGTGGCGTTGTTTTTTGTCGTGGACCGACCGTAAACAATAATCTATAAAGCCATATTTATGGAGAACATTTACTACAGGTAGTAAAGATCTAGAAAAAAAATATATAACTTGCTGGAAGACTCACATTCATTATTCTCGAACCCAAGGTCTTTTCTAGGTGGGCATATGTAGTAGAAGCTCAGGCCATTATTATTATAGTGAGTCGTAATCGGCTTTGGAGGAAAATATTAGGAGTACTCATAAAACTTTGTGCTGGTCGCTACATGAATAGAAAGTACCGTCTCACAAAACTTAGCTGGGACTCAAGGTTAACATTTCAGGCCTGTATTTTATGTATTCGACTCTTCAGGCTTGTTTTAATTCCCTGCTTTGTGAAAGGAAAACATTTGGAAAGGAGGTTAAACAAGAAAAAAAAAAAGATCAAGGATAGGAAGAGTTGGGTTGAGTTGTTTTAACGTCCAACATCAGCGGGTCCCAAGACTGATGTCTGACAATTTTATGTGCTGCCACACACGAGACAGGGCGGGAATGCCATGACTCCTGTCTCAGCTGGTCATATTTAACTGACGCCGATCAAACCAGTAAGGAGCGAAATTGCCAGGGCTTGAACCCGGACCTTTTGCGTCGTAAGCCAATGTTCTACCCCAAGGCCACCGCACCCCAGAGGAAGAAGAATACGTTATTTTCATATGGTCTATAAACACATTTTGTCGAAAGAAAACTGAGCGTCGTTTATGAGTCGAAACATTATTGTTACAATTGAAAATCAAGCGCTATTTTGGTTTCGCTTGATCAAACAAAAGCTCGCGATTAACGCCGAACCTAAGTGCACCGAATTTGAGTGCATGTCCCATAAATTGAAAGCAGCTGTGCATGGATTGGGATTATGGATTGGGCTTATCTTTTAATGCTCTTTTCCATAATTAGTCTCCTTTTCTTTTTCTTTTTTCATTTTTCTTCGTGGTTATCATTAATTGTATCCTCACTGCCTTCGTGGTTATTTTAATATACTCTCTCTATCACGCACACTCAATCATTCTCTCCGGTGATTTCTCTATCTATCTATCTATCTATCTATCTATCTATCTATCTATCTATCTATCTATCTATCTATCTATCTATCTATCTATCTATCTATCTATCTATCTATCTATCTATTTATCTGCCCCTCTCTCTTTCCTTTTTTCTGTTCTTTTTTGTCTTAGGAAATCATTTTTTTCCTATTTCTGTGTATCGCTGCTGTTTTTACCACATTTTTCTCGCCCTATTTTGTTTAACCTTAATTATTTTTGTGTTAAAATCTTTCGCCTGTTCTTTTTTTTTTTTTTTGCTTAACCGTTTTTAGTTCTTTCGTGGCCTCTCTATGTCTCTCATTTTTTTGCTTAACCGTTTTTAGTCTCTCTTCTTTCTCTATCTCTTAATCTCTCTCTGTCTCTCTCTGTCTCTCTCTCTCTTTCTCTCTCTCTCTGTCTCTCTTTCACTCTGTCTCTCTTTCTCTCTATCTCCGATAAAGTCCTCATTTCTCACACCCATGTCCACCCGATCCCTATCCATTAGAATGTTAGAAGCTTAGTTTGGAATGATACCCTTAAGGATTCACGCCATCGGCTCTGCGAGTCCTTGGGGCATTGTTCTGACAGCCATTATTAGTGCCTCAGACGATGGGAGGCGTTAGCAAGTGTCTAAGGACTCCCGGTCGGGGGTGTAAAAGATAGCATGGTAGCCCACGGGCCAAGGTTGCAAGGTTGCAAGGTTTCTCTTTTTTTCTAGTTTTGAGCTTCTTCGTGGTGTACTTGTATGATAGGAATACTGCACGCGTATAGCACAGTCACCAACTTGGTTAATTAGCTAGTAGTTCTTTACTAATATGTTTTTTTTTTCTTCTTGCCACTCTGTGCCTGGTTTTTTGTGAATGGTTGAAAAAGTATACATAATAATACTGTCCGTGTCCTTACTTTTTTAGCCTAGCAAAGCAATGGATAGTAAAACAAATCATTTAATATGAGTAGGTTAAGATTCACAATCTGCTCATCACTTGTTTAGAAGTTTAGAAACATACTGGTATACATGAAAAAGTTTGACCAGTATATAAATCCGACGAATGCGGATACTTTTAACATATTGTCCAAAGAAGGAACTTTGAAGAGAGGAGTGGGGTAGCTAAATGAATGTTTTTTTGTTGTTGATATTTTTTTTGTATTATATTTGCAGAAATTAAAGTTTTTATTTATATATTCTTTTTCTCAGAACTGCAAGAATAAACATGGCGCCAAGTTAAGTGCACCGTGGCGGCTCTAAGCATCACCTTCCCTGGGTAAAGCAGACTTGGTTGTTTGCCCTGAGAGGGTTTTTACCTGTGAGAGCAAAGCCTCCTGTACTGCCAGGCTGACAGTCCGTGTGCCGAGTGTTGGAAATGTCTGCCCTACAGTTGTGTGTTAACCCTGTGCTAGGGGCACTGCGCGCAGTCGCCAAGATGGCCCTTGTGGTCTTCCCCACAATCCTCTTCCTCGACGCCATAGATTTGTTGTCTGTGTCCGCCATGGCGGCTTCCTCCAACAAGACTGGCCCACCGGAAAAGGCAAACTGCACAAGTGATGCCAGTCCGTGCAAGGAGGGCCTACTGCTGCCCATGTGGCTCCCTCAGGGAAACCTCAGCCAGGGCGACAAAACGGCGCGAGCGACTGTCTACATGGCTGCTATGGTGTACATGTTTCTCGGCGTGTCAATCGTCGCAGATCGTTTCATGGCCTCTATAGAGGTGATTACCTCCAAGGAGAAAGAGGTGGTCATAAAACGGCCTGACGGTATGACCACAGTAGTCAACGTGCGCATCTGGAACGAGACTGTAAGCAACCTGACGCTGATGGCCCTTGGCTCCTCCGCCCCGGAGATCATGCTCTCAGTCATCGAGATCTGCGGAAACCAGTTCGAGGCGGGCGACCTTGGCCCCAGCACCATCGTGGGCAGTGCGGCGTTCAACCTTTTCGTTATCATAGCTATCTGCGTGTATGTCATACCAAACAACGAAACGCGGCGCATCAAGCACCTCAGAGTATTCTTCATCACTGCCACCTGGAGCGTTTTCGCTTATCTGTGGCTCTACTTCATCCTGGCTATCTCAAGCAAAGGAGTCGTCGATATCTGGGAAGCCGTGCTGACCTTCTTGTTTTTCCCCGGAACTGTGGGCACCGCCTACATCGCCGACAGAAAGATCCTGGTGTACAAGTTCCTCTCGAAGAAGTACCACGCCAGCCAGAGGAAAGACCTGGTCATCCAGTCCGAGGGGCTGAACGAGCTGGAAATGTCGCACGGCAAGGCCAACCAGCTTTCAGAGGAAGTCATCATCAAGGGTGGAATGGGGCAAGACCAGTCCGTCCTGGAGTTCGAACAGCACAGGTGGGCATTTCTTTACATGAAATTTTACATTGTATGTTGGTTGGTTGGTTGCTTAGCGTCCAACATCAGTACTATATAGGCTACATTGTGGACGAGTACTAGTACTAACGTCTGACAATTCTTTACGTGTTTATAAAAACTGACACAGTGAGGGTATGCCATGATTCCTGTCTCACATACTCAGTACACAAATTTTAAGTATTCAATTAATAAATCTGCCTAAGAGGTGAACATGTTTGGCGCAAATTTTTCTTTCCAAGCGTATCTTTTTTTAAATTCTTGTATGTTACATTTTTTACTCGTTAAAGCTGACACATATATATTGAAATTCTATCGACATGTTGAATGTTTACCAAAGACATACGTGTATAATTGTGTTTTCTAATACATAAACTTTAAATAAGTATTTTTATTATCTGTCTTTCCAGGCAAGACTTTATTTCCATTCTTCGCGAGCTTCGGAAGAAAAACCCGAACATTGATATGAAGACTCTGGAGGAAATGGCGGAATACGAGGCCGTCAATCGAGGTCCCAAGTCCCGGGCCTTCTACCGCATACAGGCCACGCGCAAACTGACGGGCGGCGGGAAGGTCATCAAGAAGGCTAAGATAGAGAGTCGCTCCAGCATGGCTGACGCTAAAATTGAGGAGGAGGACGAGGAAAGTCCGGTCACACAGGTTTTCTTCGACCCCGGTCACTACACGGTCATGGAGAACGTTGGCACGTTTAGCGTCACCGTGACGCGGGAGGGCGGCGATATCACGAAGATCTGCTACGTGGACTACAGCACGGAGGACGGTACCGCCAACGCCGGCTCGGACTACATCCGCGCGCAGGGTACGCTCGTGTTCCATCCGCACGAGCGTCATAAACAGTTCGAGATCACCATTCTTGACGACGACGTCTTCGAGGAGGATGAGCACTTCTACGTGCAGCTCTCCAACGTGCGGCTCGGTGACAGCTCAGGCATGTTTGAGTCCGGCGAAGACAAGGCCCAGCTGGTCACCCCGTTCATGGCGACTGTCATGATCTTGGATGATGACCACCCGGGTATCTTCCATTTCGAAGACGCGGAGATGACAGTGACGGAGAATATCGGAGAGGTCTTGGTACGGGTGTGTCGCGCCTCCGGGGCCCGCGGCAGCGTCAAGGTGCCGTACCACACTGTGGACGGTACGGCAAAGATCGGCAAGGATTACGAGGTGACTGGCGGAGAGGTGATCTTTGAAAACGACCAGTCAGAGTAAGTCGCTATCAGCTTTCTTTCCTAGTGTCGCTGTTTTACATTCCCCATATACGAGGATACCCAAAATAACAGGCCGGATCACCGAAATAATTTTTTTGTAATTGCATTTAGAACCAAAGGGAGCTATATCATAGATATATCAGGTACAGTTAGGACGGTATAGATTCCTTGTTTAGGTAGGCTTGTAGGCCGAACATAAACCGTTCTCTATGAAGCTTTCTGTCCTAACTATGATGCTAATTCAAAATAATTTGATCACTATTACGCTTTTTTATGTATAAAAAATTAATGTGTTCATGTCAGTCCAATCGGTGACTTTGTCTGTTATTTTGGGTAGCCTCGCCCATATCCTATTGCGCTTAAGGTTAATTCTAACACCAACTGTCCTGTCTTCTTCAACATTGTTGCCCTAAAATAGCTATCCAACACACACCTCGCCGATAAAGTGTTGTTATTGTTATTATTGTTGTTGTTGTTGTTGTTGTTGTTGTTGTTGTTGTTGTTGTTGTTGTTGTTGTTGTTGTTGTTGTTGTTTTGAGAAAATATTATAGATTGTCTAAGAAGCACATGTAATGAGAAAACACAAACATTAATGTGCTCTATAAAATATTTATCGAATTTTCATCACATTAAATGAGTGGTTTTTCAAAAGATAGTTTTTCATCATACAGTATTCCTCTGATGAGAGGAATTCTATATAAACCACAAAAGCAACTCACTTTATATTTTTGCTTCCTTTCTCATAGTCTCGCTTTAACATTTTTTTAATCGAAGCTTATTAAGACACTTTGTCGCTGAAAAACCTACTGGTTATTCGATACACATTATACACCTTTACAACGGAGCTTAAACCCTTTTTGAATTATCCATAGTTTTTACAGCGTATCAATGTAAAACCCATTAAGTAAACTCTCTGGTTATATAGGTATAAAAGCCTTCAAAGGCATGACAACGATTGCAGGTAGCACGGGTGATTATGTGCCCATTTGAACTAGTCGTTAAACGCCTTGCCAAATAAATCTTAGCTAAGCATTGGAACACACCTAACTGGCAAAACTATACACTGCAGTACACCGATCAATCTCTGAGCTGAGAATTAATTTTAGTTGCTCAGTCTGAGCAGGGTACGAAGCTTGTTCAATACATGGCGAGTTTGAACACGAGCTCCACACAATGATGTAAATTAAGGCGAACATTTTCCGTCGAGGCGAGTCTGACGGAGATCTGTTTGATTACCTCTAGAATGAAAATTAATAACAGCGATTCATGTTATTACTGCGGTAGTGAGAGTATATTAAATCCATTAAGCTGTCGATAAATCACCCCCAAGCTTCATCATTCCGTTTCGGTCGTACTAAGAGGGAAAGAAAAGAGAGAAAGAGAGAGAGAGAGAGAGAGAGAGAGAGGGGGGGGTGGAGGGGGG